>MJUU01026857.1:27708-48169 GCA_002080025.1 Modiolus philippinarum | reverse complement strand
CATAATATTCATATCGATGGAACAGTTTGATTTTACCTGATAATCAGGCACATTTACAATTTGCTTTTCAATTTATTTAAATTCAATGCAAGTGAAAATCATGAAAGTAACATGGTTTCCCAAAGTATTTGCAAAGTTCATATCATTATCTTGTAAATGAAATCTGAGTAATAGGAAGACTGAATAAAGAAACATCTATAGACAGGTCCCCAATAAACATCTATGAATTCTCACTCCAGCATTTATTGTTACTATTGTATATTTCAAAGAATATCTATAAACCCAATGAAGTCTGATAAGTATTTTAAAAAAAAACAACTATTTCAGTAATATCTATTATCTTTTAATGTGAAATACCAGATTTTCGAAGAAATATGTATATACTTGCCAACTGATTTACTTAAGAATACCTAGATACAACTAGAAAATTTTTTCAAGTTCTTTTGTCTTCAGTTTGTACTCTTTTTTAAACTACACAAGTCTATGTCAGTATGTATCATTTCTATATAAAATAACAATACACTATTTTTATTTGCTTTTTAGCTCACCTGACTAATGCCAGGATGAGCTTTTGCTATCACTTTGCGTCCGTCCGGCGAAAACTTTTCATTCAAAGATCTTCTCCTCTGAAACTGCTGGGCCAATTGGAACCAAACTTGGCCACAATAGTCTTTGGGTGGTCCCTTACCAAAAAGCTGTTTTTCAGGTCCGCGCGATATCCAAGATGGCAGCCAGCAGGAAACATAGTTTTAACATTGGACCCTATGGGAAAACACATTCAAAGATCTTCTCCTCTGAAACTATTAAGCCAATTGGCACCAAACTTGGCCACAATAGTCCTTTGGTGGCTCCTTACAAAAAAGCTGTTTTTCAGGTCCGTGCAATATCCAAGATTGCCGCCAGTGGGGAACATAGTTTTAACATTGGACCCTATGGGAAAACACATTCAAAGATCTTCTCCTCTGAAACTATTAAGCCAATTGGCACCAAACTTGGCCGCAATAGTCCTTTGGTGGTCCCTTACAAAAAAGCTGTTTTTCAGGTCCGTGCAATATCCAAGATGGCCGCCAGCGGGGAACATAGTTTTAACATTGGACCCTATGGGAAAACACATTCAAAGGTCTTCTCTTCTGAAACTATTAAGCCAATTGGCACCAAACTTGGCCGCAATAGTCCTTTGGTGGTCCCTTACAAAACAGCTGTTTTTCAGGTCCACGCAATATTCAAGATGGCTGCCAGCAGGAAACATAGTTTTAATGTTGGATACTATGGTAAAAACACATTCAAAGATCTTCTCCTCTGAAACTATGAAGCTAATTGGCACCAAACTTGGCCACAATAGTCCTTTGGTGGTCCCTTACAAAAAAGCTGTTTTTCAGGTCCGCGCTGTATTTAACATGGACGTCAGCAGGGAAGATAGTTTTTAATATTGGACCCTATGGGAACACTCATTCAAAGATCTTCTCCTCTGAAACTACTGAGCCAATGGAATCAAACTTGGTCAAAATAGTTTTTATGTGGACCGATGAAAAGAAAAATGTTTTTTTTTTTTTTTCTCAGGTTCCAATTTTATCCAAGATGGCTGCCAGCAGGGTACATATTTTAACATTGGACCCATGGGGAACACTAACAGACATCTTTCCCCTTAATCGAATTGGGCATATTGGAACTATAGTTTTATTATATACATGTATATGGGCTTTAACATAAAATGTCTATCTTAATCAAGGACCAGGTGAGCGATACAGGCTCTTGAGAGCCTCTTGTTATTATTATTTCTGATACTCTTTTTAGATATTCAGTCAATTATTTTGGACAAGTTATAATTTCATTCGGACAAGTAAATCTCCAGAGGTACTTGTCCGAAGGGACAAGTTGGAAAAAAAGTTATTGTAGAGGCCTGGTAGACATGTTAAGTCTCAAGAATTGTGTGTGAGACTCGCGCATTTTAACAAATTTTCCACTATTTCTCATGCCCCATGGAATTGTCAAATGATCTCGCGCATTGAATTTTTGTTTACAGACTGAAAAAAATACTGACAGAAAGTAAACTTCAACATGCTGAAGGTGGCCAATCAACGAAATAGAATAGACTATAGATACAGTTTGACTTCAAATGGCATGTCACTGCCACTATTTCTATCTTTAAATTTCAGTCCAGTTATAAGATAAAATTCTACAGTGACTAGAAGTCCTGTCAAAATCTAAAATATCTCAAGGACTGGACAATATACTGGGGCTGGATCTATCTGAGATTAGCACACACAGTTATAAGTAATCAGCAGTTTGAACATTTAGCATTGTTGACTAAATTCCTCAGATTATGTATTATTGAGGCTGAAGTTTATAATATGAATTTCTACACAGTCACAGGGGCTCCAAATATTTACAGATGTTATTAGCCATTAGTTACTAGTAACATAATCCATATGTAGGATTAAATAGTGTCCACCATGAAATATTGTCCCCATTGCAATTGTTTCCTATAACAGAATCAAACACATTGGTGATCATGAAATATTGTCCTCTTGGATTTTCCAAGGAAATATAAAGCAGGGAGGATACTTTTCATGGAACACTATTTTGGCTTATATATACGCCATGTATGTAGATACAGATATAGGAAGCTCCTAGTTAATCTTACATGTATGTATACTGGTAGCTCATATATGTGGGTCTTGATGGGGTATAAGCAGGAAGCGGGATTGGCCTTTTTTAAGTAAGTGGGAAACAGGATCATAGCAAAAAGTACACATGAAAATGGGAAAGGGTGTCGAGCGTGAAGTTGGAACTATGAAAAAAGAACACCTGAAACGGGAAAAGGTGGCCTCTTTAAGAATCTATTTAAAATATTTTGCCGCTCGGGAAACGGGAAAGTGAGGGGATTCAGGGGAGAAATCCAGTGACTTGATGATATTTATCAAGTTGAATCAGTAACTCAGATAATTTTAATAGAAATCACGCAGAAATTTAAACAAAAAGTCCTTATTATTGAGAAATTACCATAAATATTGAGTGAAATACCACATACATTTATAAACAATTATCAAATGATGATGAACCTGTATAAACAATAATATTGCTATCCAAATACTGTTCTCCTACAGATCAATTTGAAAAAAATGATAGAGATGATCATGTAGTGTTGCATTATGGGAACTAGAATACATATTTTATGTTAACAACTTAAATTACTGGTTGCTAATCTCTGTANGTAGGTCAGCATCCAGGCAAAATTAGGTCACTTTTCCGTTTATGTCGGAATTCAGGTCTCCATAACTGTACATGGTAAGATCATTTAGCCTTTGTATAAGGGATGGTAAATGAGCACCCTGGCGAAATTGGGTTTCTGTGTCCATGTGCCATAACGAGGCGAACTTAGTAATCGTTGATTACCTATGTTTTATGTTAACAACTTAAATTACTGGTTGCTAATCTCTGTAATCTGAATGTCTTTGATCATAATGATTGGTATTTCTTTGGTATGCTAACATCTTGTCTCACTAGCAACTGACAACTTTGAGTGTATACACAAACAACTTGGGACTTTGATAGCTTTAGTAAAACTTAGCCCAGATATTTTTAACAATAATTGTAACTTCAGTATGTAGGAAAAACTAGAACATGCACACAGAGTGATAATTGGGAACTTTGTTTAGACAATTTGTATCATATACCAGTACATACAAAATATAAAACCTTAGCAATCACTTTTATTTTAAAGACAACTCTGACTGAAAGTGGCATTGAATGGTTACCAATCAATCAAAAAGAATAGCAAATAACTGCCACTCAAAAATCTTAAAGTGTTTATAAGCAAGTACATATTTTTAGTTCATTCATAATCCAATATATGTGTAACTTTCATGACAACTATATTTTTATTCCATGTAATTAATAAAAGTACTCTTTCTGTCTTGTATGAAAATTTTAAGCTAATAGTATACCTTAAGTTTAAAAACAATTATTTTGATTAGTCATTTATACCAGGTATTCAAAATATTGGGGAGCTGTGAATTCAGGAATCATTTTATGCATTTTCGTCACAGATCATACATGTAACATCATAAACATTGCATATGGATGTTGCAGATAATTCTAAATAAATTGAACACAATAGTTAAACTTTAACTCAACTTCCATATATCTTATTTTGTAGATACTGATTGACAATTGAATTGACCACAAATTCCAAGTTGACAAAAGAGCAGATAGTGATAAAAATTGTTGTAATTTATTCAGTAGTACCTTAACAGCTCTCCAATGTCAAGTATGCCTCCAATTCGTAGGACTGTGAAAAATGTAATTCACAATTATTCTGAAGCACAGGTTAAAGTACGAGAAGCCACATCAAATGACCCATGGGGTCCATCAAGCACATTGATGTCAGAAATTGCAGATCTAACGTACAATGTTGTAGCTCATACAGAAATTATGCAAATGATCTGGAAAAGATTGAATGATCACGGTAAAAATTGGAGGCATGTTTATAAATCTCTTATGCTGCTTGATTACATTATAAAAACTGGAAGTGAAAAAGTAGCACAGCAATGTAAAGAGAATATTTTTGCTATCCAAACATTGAGAGATTTCCAGTATCGAGAAGATAACAAAGACCAGGGTATGAATGTACGAGAAAAGGCAAAGCAACTTGTGGCTCTTCTGAAAGATGATGAAAGGCTTAGAAATGAGAGAGCTAAAGCACTTAAAGCAAAAGAAAGATTTGCTCAGAATGCCATGGGAATAGGCAGTGATGATAAGGTTTGTTTTGTATTCCCTGGATCTTTTATTCAAATTCAGTTACTTTTTATGAGTGTTAATAGTGAAGACTTTTCAAAACAATGTGAATGAAAATACGGAATAATTGAATGGTGTAAATCAATAGGAATACAGACCCAACCTGAGAATAATTTACTTTATACAAGTAAAACATAAGATGCCTATACACACTCTTGCTTAAAAAACAGAAAACGAGATTTAACAGTAAAACTCAAATTATATGCTGTGCATGTGTTATACATTTATGCCCTGAAATACAATGTAGATGCATTAATTTTAATTGATATGTGATAGATTGAACTAGTATTGTAGAAATTCAGACAATTACCATAACCAGATTTTGTTTTAAGAATTATGACATTCAGAACTTTGTTTGAAACATCATGTTTTTTTTAGTACAAAACACAATTTTCAGACCATTTTAGGTACCTGTCAGTTTTAAAATCAAACAATACTTACAGACCCTAATTATTATTCCAAACACATAAAAAAAAAGAAAAGACAACAGGAAACACCTTAAACGTTTGAAGAAGGAAAAAAACAGTTACTAGTATATTTCTTCAAAAGTTCATAATTTTATGTAATACAGTATTTGATATAAACATTATTCTCTATCTTATATCTCTACAGAATATATCCAAAGACCATTATACTATGTTTACATGCCAAATGAAAAAAGAAACAGGCCAAATGAAAGTAGGAACAGAGCAGTGTTTAATATGCCCCAACTACGACAAGTCATATGGTCATAGGACATATTGTTTTACCCCTGTCCATCTGTCCAGCCATATGCATCCGTCTGTAATTCCGTCCGTCCGTCCCATCTCTGATAACCTGTTATTCCGGATAACTCCTCCCACAATATTAAAGCTATTAAAGCTACATTTATTTTACATTTCACAGTGATTAGGCATGGATTGAAGATGTGCATATTGTCATGGTTTAGATTTTGCCCAAAAATTGTGATTTTGAAGGGTAGTTGAATTTGGCTATTTGATTGAAATGTGTATTCTGGAACTCTTATTCCGGACAGCTCCTCCCACAATATTAAAGCTACATTTATTTTACTTTGCACAGTGATTAGGCATGAATTGAAGATGTGCCATTTTCATGGTTTAGATTTTGGCCAAAATTTGGGATTTTGAGGGGTACAAATGTAGTTGAACTTATTATCATTTTATCAAAATGTGTGTTCTGGACCTCTTATTCCGGATAACTCCTCCCACATACATGTACATTTATTTTACTTTGCAAGGTGATTAGGCATGGATAGAAGATGTGCATATTGTAATTTTAAAGATTTTGGCCGAAACTTGTGATTTGAAGGGATAGTTGAACTTTGCCATTTTATTAAAATGTGTGTTCTGGAACTGCTGTTCCGGACAACACCTCCCATAGTATTAAAGTCACAGTTATATCAAGTGCTTAGAAATTGGCTGTCCATGTTTTATATCCAACTACGGGGGCATCATATATGTCTTACAAGCACAAACAGAGTAGCTAAATTTTATCCAAAACTAGAATATAAACACATGGGGAGAACATGGATGGCATTTGGGAGCATTTAGTCTCTCTAGTTTAAAATCTGTTTACAAACATCAAAATTCTGAATTTTCCAGTTCTCAATTTCACTTAGTATAAAATGTCTCAATAATAAGCACACTACAACACACATGTAGAATTCATTAGTTTTTAAGGTAGGTTCTCTGCCTTCTAGCTGTCGGGTAAAGCCATCTTGAAAAAGTCTGTTTCAACCAGACTCTTACATTAAGGAGACTACTTTGTATGAAAAGAATCGGAATGATCCAGACTATCGTTAAAAACGCGTACGGCTTACCAGTTATTCATACGAAGGCACAACAAAATAAGCCATTCATGTGGTGATACAGTGTCCATTTCATGATCAACTACATCATTTTATGTGTTTATTGTATTTATTTAATATCTTTTAAGAGATACTTTGCTTTTTTAATCTCAGAGCACTTAAACTGACATTCGAAATTCACGATTCGGTTCATTCATAAAAATTTCCTGTGGCGCGCAGTTTTTATGAATGGATACATAGTAACTTCTAGTTTCGCTGTTGTAACCAGAGTTGTTAACCCTCCCGGTCTCACCGTGAGGCTACCGGTTTCGGCAGCCGGTCTCACGTCTACCGATATGCTTCTGAAAGCTCCCGATATTAAAAATTTCTCTCAAAAATATTTTTCCGTTACACCGGAAGTAAATATTGGCTGTTCCAATCACACCCTGCAAGGTAAACAAAGGCTGTTCCATTCACATCCCGCCTAACGAGATTACGTGAGAACACGAATCAGCTGTGTATTAACGACAAAATGGCGTTGCCTCCGCGAAAAGTGTAGATACAATTCAAAATTCCAAAATAAATGGATAAAAGAGATGGACTTTTTGAGCAAGAGTGATAAATATATACACGCAGTGTTTCTGTTGTGTGGCATAACCTATGCCTTAGTGCATGGAGGATGGAATGACGTTGTTCGCCATAGAGAAACAGAGGGACACAAACGTAGTGCTCGACTTCGGACTCAAAATGCTGAAATTCTGTTTACATTATTCACAGTAACTTCGGTGTTTTGTTATTTGTAGCTGAGCACAACCTACCATTCTCAGTAGCTTGCACTGATGAGACATAAGTTGTCGAAATGCCCGTATGTAGATAGTAAATTTACAGTGACTTCGTTATTGAGTTATTTAATCATATGCAAAAATAATGAAACTTAAGAACTAGATGACTTGACAGAGGAAGTGACAAAATTGGAAATATCAACATTAATTAAGCCACCGAGTGTTACACTTGTACTCGGTCTTGTACTTTGGAATACTTACATGTACGTATACCAACAAAGAGGAGCAAGATAATGAAATGTAAATAAATAGAGTTTTAAATAAATTGCCAACAACCCATATAAAAACTGAAAAGACAACCTAAACCGGGAAGGAAAATTTCGGATTTTAATTCTTGAAAAAATTAAATGTCAAGATTTCAGCAAAACAGTAATAATTACAGAACTTCTTTAATACCCAGGAACCTGCCTTAACAGCATTCCATGCTTTGATTTTATTTCCATTTCTGCATGATTATACCCCCCAAAAACAAAGTTTGGGGTATATAGGAATCAACTTATCCATCTGTCTGTCTGTCTGTCCGTCCATGTACCTTGTCAGCGCATGTTCTCCTAAATGGCTGCTTGGATTTTGATGAATTCACAGTTATACATACACCACTTGAAGATGTGCATGAAGTTACTAGTAAATGGTTCCTGCCTGAAATTTTAAAGGCGAGATAATTTGACTTTGAAAATTTTCTGGAAAAGGGGAGAACCTTGTCAGCGCATGTTCTTCTTAACAGCTGCTTGGTTTGATGAAATGTTGCACAGTTGTAGTACACTATCTGAAGATGTGCATGAAGTATTATGGTTGCTGCCTGAAATTTTGAAGGGGAGATAATTCGTCTTTGAATATTATTTGGCAATGGGGATGAACCTTGTCTGCGCATGTTCTCCTAAACTACTGCTTGGATTTTGATGAAATGTTAAGCAGTTGTAGTATACCACCTGAAGATGTGCATGAAGTTATTTGGTTCCTGCCCAGAATTTTGAAGGGGAGATAATTTGACTTTGAATATTTTTTTGAAAAGGGGCCGGAGGGGGGGGGTGGAATGAACCTGGTCAGTGCATGTTCTCCTAAACGGCTGATTGGATTTTGATGAAATGTACATGTTACACTGTTGCAGTACACCACCTGAAGATGTGCATGAAGGTATATGATTGCTTTCTGAAATTTTGAAGGGGAAATATTTCATCTATGAATATTTTCTGGAGAAAGGGGGAGGTACATTTTGTATATCATTTTGTACACATTTGTTCTGTGTCCACGACTGTCCTCACACACTTAAATATACACTTGCTATATTGATTCAGGGTTCAATTAGCGGTAGGTATAATCGGCTGCCATCCGGCGACTGCTCTAGTTTCTGTTTGGTAAAGGAGTACAAGGATAGCAGAACAAAATATTTTGTGGTATAATTCAAAGGCTGTCAGTCACATTAATATTATTCTCAGCATTTAAGAAAAAATGAATATAAATAACAGACAATCAGGAAACTAGAACCACACTTATTTTTTTTTATTTGGCATAATATTGAATTTATAAAGAAAGTATAGCTACCTTTGTTTATTATAGGTACGGTATGGAAGAGGAAGTCCTAGTCTGTCTTCAGGAGCCGGAGGTTACAGTGACCCTTATGGAGGAGGTGGGAGTGATAGCCTGCACAGTGATGCATGTGAGATTTTGTCTGCTGTGTATACTAACTACACTCTGAGACTATTATGCCCCTTTTGACGAAAATATTTACCCTCATCGGTCTGTCCATCCAATCATTTGTCCTTCTGTACAAATAAAAACATGTGTTTAGTGGGGGCATCATATGACACAAATACTTTGTGCGAGGGAATATCAATTTGTAGTTTCTTTCTACAATTGATTTTTCAGATACACCAACTCTGGGATTATGCAAAATATGAAATCTTACCATTGATCTTTTGTTACTACTTACGAGGGGAATAGTCTGATATTTATTTCACATCTTTGAAACAATAAGTGGTATCGTGTGATTTTTTTGGCTGTTGGGCAAGTTCTTCTCGTTTGCCAATATATATAGATATATATATATACTTCAGTGTTCCACTTTATTCCAAATGGGCCTGCACCCATTGGAATAATTTGACATATAGTCTGAAACTTGAGAATACTGAATTATATTGCTTTATGTTCTAATTCGTCAAACTCAAATGACCATGAATTATTTATCAATTAAACACAACACCTGTATATAGGAACAGCTCGCCTGGACAGTACAGTACAGTTAAGCCTTTTATTTATTAAAAAAATAGCAATGTCCATTGATATAGCTTCTAGTCTGAATTACCTCAGAGGGCATGATTGTGAACGCTGCACAACCTACCAAAGAAATATGAAATTTAGCATTTGTTGCTGTGTAAAAACAGTCAGATGGTAAAATGGCTGATTGACTTACATCTTTTAGCTATATCATGACCAGAGCTAGTTGTGAACGTGAAGTAATTAATAATTTATACTGGTCTTAAACAAGTCAAATATATATATTCTTACTAGGAGGATGGGTGGGCGGGAAAACTTTACTGTACTGAAAGCGAACCTCAAATGGCGTAATATCACATAAAAGATCAATATAATCAGTAATATAATTCCCGCCTTACAATTCATGACTAGTCCGTGCAATACCAATTTTCTCTTGCGTTTATACATGTATAAACATAAACACACTTGCGCATATACACATGTTCAGTAACATTAATAAATACATCTAGTAACTTGCAGTTTCTCTTGCACCCACTCCTATTTTCCTATCAAGTTCTGCTTGAATTCAACTAAAAATCCAACAAAAACTGTGTCGTCCTTTGGCATCCTTTCTTGACATTGTAAGTTTTTTTAATCTTTTTAATTTTAAGAATGAAACCAAAGTTATTAATCTGTACTACCTATAACAAATTGAAATTGTTTACCTTGCCCTCATTAATGTGTGTTAGACTATTAACACCTGTAATTAGATATATCATGCAATTTGGAATGAGCATGCATTATTTATATTTAGGATTGTAATTTTGCAATATTTTATTAAAATAGAAAGAATATGATATAATAATACAGAGAGGTAATAGATGTACATTAGAACTGTCCCATTTCAGTATTGCAAATAGACATATCAATAATTTGATAGATCTAATTACATGACTTCCAATAGACATTTTCTTTACATTATTATACTGTTCTTACAATGTAACTTGTCTTTCAGTAAACAATGATTTGCAAATCAGCTAAAGCATCAATACATTTTATTATTTTTATGAGAAAAGTTACCTTTCTGATCTTTATCATGTTTTAAATGTGAATTCTGTGTTCTTTTGATACTAAAGAGTACTGATTTACATGTTGTTTTGGAAAAAGAAGTTGAAACTGCAAAGTAATAATTAAAGTCTCTTGAGTATTTAAAACAATATGTATGATACCTTTTTGAAATGTGATGATCCAGGTATTGCATTCATTTGTCCATTGATTCTTGAATTTATAAGATATATTGATACATTAAATTATATGAATATATCTATTTTACCTTAGCATCACCTGTAGATGTACGACACAGATCTCCTGAACTGAATGCTGAGTATGCTCGACCATCTTCAGCTGGAGAAGAAGAAATTCAACTACAACTTGCCTTGGCAATGAGCAAAGAAGAACATGAAGAAGAATTAAAGAAACAGAAATCAGATGATGTAAAATTAGCGTTAGCATTGGAGGAGAGCAGAAAACAAGTAGACGAGGTCAGTATCTGGGACATTATACTATGCACATTGTCTGTAACAAAAACATCCACATATATGAAACTACTTTAGTTATGTTTTTATTCAAAGCTCTAATTTTGTCAAACCCTCAATGAAGGTCATGGAAAGCTAGAAATATGCATTTGTATGATGGCGATGTAAACTTTACATTATCTTGACAACCCTTTCATGTAAGACCATCATATTTGGTCCATGGTTAGCTTATATTAAGCAAACCGGACCGAAGGACGCAAAATTAATTTTGCTTCGTATGAAATGGGGTGGTTTTAATTCCTTCGCGATGTGATCTCAATCATCTTGACCACCCCTTTTCTTATGAAGCACTGTTATTCAATTAACTACTATGAAACATGTTTTAACTATAAATAAATCTGAATTTTACACCTGCAGTAACTTATATGTCATAGTTGATTAAATATCATACATGTAAATGATTGCCAACTTCAGTCAGCACATTACAGATCACATGTGGTCAACTTTCTCAGAGAAATGGCGTCTGATGAAATACGTTGTATTCATCACAAGCTTTATTTCAACATGTCATATTTTGGTTTGCTGTTTCTTATTTGTGCAGCATATAATATGGGCTTGAGATCAGGTGTATTAATAAAGAATATTGACTCACAAATTTCTCGTTTAAAGTACATTATATATGAACAATATTTAAATATAAGCAATGTTATACTAGAACTTGCACATATTATGGTTTTAAATTCACTTGATTGTTTTCAAATTCATTTACATGTTGCATGTTTTTGTATAATTGCACTTTCACTCTCTAAAGTAATTGGATCCAATTCATATCTTGTAATAATAGTATGTAAATGGGAATGACAAAGATCTGAAGTAACAACCTAGAACTATTCTGTGGACAGCCTGTAAGTCTTGTTGGTGCCAGCACATTCGTCAGACAATCGTCTTGTTTGGTTATGAAACATCATTGTACATGGAGAATACCCTTAGTTATATTTTTATACCCCCGCTCCGTAGGAGAGGAGGTATACTGTTTTACCCTTGTCTGTCTGTCCATCCATCCATTCGGAACAGCTTTAGTCAAGGATTTCTCAGCTTGTGAATGTAGTAATGCTTTGATATTTGGTGTGAAGCTTAAGTATAATGAGTTGTATCATTTCTCCCCTTTTCAAGTCAGTAACTCATCTACTTCCTGTTTGACGATAACTTTGATTTTTTTTTCCATTATAGCCATATATTGAAATTTTCGTCAAGGATTTTACAGCTTGTGTATGTAGTAATGATTTGATACATGTATTTGGCCTGAAGCTTAAGTATGATGAGTTGTATCATTTGTCCCCTTTTCAAGTCCATAACTCATCCACTTCCTGTTTGATGATAACTTTGATTTTCTCCCATTATAGCTATATATTGAAATTTTTCGTCAAGGATTTCTCAGCTTTGTCTGTAGTAATGATTTGATATTTGGTCTGAAGCTTAAGTATAATGAGTTGTATAGTGTCTCCCCTTTTCAAGTCCATAACTCATCTACTTCCTGTTTGAAGGTAACTTTATCACTGCAACTGTGCCAATGCTGGTATTGTGTCCACACTTGTACTGTATCCACACCTGTATTATGTCCACACACATTTAAATTAGCATTACCATATTGATTCAGGGTTCAATGAGTGGGGGTATAACTGGCTGCCATTCGGCCATAGCTCTTGTTGCGCCAAAATATGACTTCACACTTCAAAAATGTTTATGTTGTAATACTCAAATGTGATATTTTGGGGGCAAACAAAAGTTTGATTATGTGTCACATGACAGGACTAGAAGGTCTTGATAACAATCATATTCCTACATGTATTAGAGTCTAAAGTGTGAATTTTCTTCTGTTTAATACAACCGGAAAATAAAGAAGCACCCGAGTCTACCAACTAAAAAAAGTCCTTCCCATCCAAATTTAATTTCATGTTAGTATCTTTGAATACATTCATGCATCACATGTATTCATACAAAGCTGAGAAGCAGGTTGACATGTGAGACTTTGTTGAGCCCTCAATCTTATGCAGGGCTTTATATGTGGATTGCAGGATGGATTGTATGCAGTATGCCTCTGAATGACATGAAAGTTGTTGTTTAATAATCTTTGTTTTCACTTTATTTAGGAAAGAAGAAATGCTAAAACAGTAAGGCAGTACTGTTGACATCTCCCCATTTGATATGTGTGTTATATGTGTTTGCAAATGTCTTACATATCCAAATGCTTTGTGCAAACCAGCATAACTGATTTGTTGTCGTTTTCATAAATTAAATACCCAAATTTGTTCTTTTAAGGACCATAATTAAAAAATAGCATGGATGATTTCCCTTTGATGCATGATATTTATAGATCAGGACTGGGTTGTATGAAAGTGTTTTTATGAAATGTGCCATAAAAACATAGTGACTTGTTAAATTTTTAGTTTTGTGTAGTCCAATTTAATTTCGTATTTGTTAATGGCGAGGTAATGAGGCTTTAGTGACAATTTAGCCAGTCTTAAAATTTAATAATTGTACAGCTGAGTCCTGTAGATCTATGATAATTGATAAATATGACAACTTGATCATTGGTCAATGTTTTAATGTTTTAAAAAGATCTTTTTCTGTAGATATTGTATAAAAATCAGCTTTTCTTGCTTTACTTGGATTCTACCTTCCTTTCCAAGACTGTTGTCTTTAACACTTCTTACACTGACTGATGTTATTTTGTGATGATTTTCCTTTCTATGATTGTTGCTTCGTAGCATGGCATGCTTTTATGAATGAAGCAAAACATTAGTATTTGTGAGAAAAGCTTATAAAAATAGGAAAGTCTATCAGCAAATTGAAAAAAAATATACAAAACAAAGTGGTAGATATGGGATTATTTACATTTGTTTTCTTTCATAATGACATACTTATAGGATATGATACATATAGAATAATGGATGTTTTGTTTTTGATCCAAGAAATATTGGCGAACAATAATGGACGAGACCCTTGTGGGCGAGTCCATTATTGGAGCCAATATTTTTTGTATCAAAAACAAAACTTCTATTATTCTTTTTATCAGTAATTAACTAAATCATTTTTAAATAGAACAAATTTTGGAAATGAATATTAATTTTTGACAAATCATGAAACTGACTAGTATTGATTAGTAAAAAAATTTGCACAACCAGGTAAGAGTCTCTATAAAGGTATATTACTTTGTTTCATTGACAAAGTAGGTGTGGCCTAAAATACTTTTTGCCAATATGTTTTTGTATTCGGGCTGTAGCAAATACTGAAAAATATTTGCTTCATGAGATCAAAGGAAACTCATACAAATTACCGATAAAAGACCATATTACAGATCAGGGATACCTCAAACAAGTGTGAGAAACTCTGTCTTTTTCTTGAGTGGAATGCAGCAAAGTAGGGGTAAAAGACCAAGCATTTCTCACTCAAGAGGAAGATACCCTCATCTTTTATTTTGGTCAAACGTAAGAACTATTTCTTCTGTGAAAAGGAATGATTACACTAGGGGAAAGCAACACTTCTCATTTCTTTTGGAGTTTTTTGTGACCTCAAATCATTCATGGAGTATATGTTATGGGCTGTCTTACATTCGAAATAGCCATTTATGGAAGATTTTTTCTCCGGCTTTTTACATCTGAACTGACACTCTTCCTCACCAATATTCCCTTAATTATTCTGAAGGCTTTGGAATACCAGCAATGTTACTGTATATCTTTTAAGGCACATACATGTACAATGAAAACAAAAACATAATCTTGCACTTGACATTTTTGCACTAGCAATCACTTATCACTTTCCAGAAATATAGGTACATGCATTTATAGTATTAATTCTAATTAATATGTGTTCATTTTTTTGACAATTCTCATTTAATTAAAGTTATTCTACAAGGCATTCAATGGTAATGTTTATTAATATTATGAAATTAGAAAAACCAATTACCAGAGAGTTATGGTTCTTGACCCCTGATGCATGATAATGCCCAAATTTCTTCCCCATTGACAAATTTTCATGGCATGTTCATGGTATTTGTTTGTTTTTTTTTCAGGCACCACAAGGTGGATTACTATCTTTGGATTCTCCAAAAGGACAGACAGATCCATGGGGTGCTCCTATTTCAACACAGCCTGTAAACAGTGATCCATGGGGAGCACCACTCCCACCACCCAATCCTACACCCCCTAAAACTCAGACAACAGATCCATGGCAATCACCTGCAAGAACAGCATCACCGCCACAACAAACAGCAAGTGACCCATGGGGAGCCCCTCTGGCAATGCCACAGCAGCCTCCTCTGGCAATGCCACAGCAGCCCCCTATGGCAATGCCACAGCAGCCTCCCCCATATAGCAGTGTGGCTTCAGGTAATATTAAAAATCAGAAACTGCTGATTACTTATTTTATCTATATCTTTAATTCTTCAGTTTTGCCAGCTTAACACTTTAAAGTGTACACAATAAATTAAAGAAACCTGCCAAATAATACTTGTTCATTTTAACAGAAGGGAAGAAAGCTCAACATGAATGAAAAGCTATGTGCAAGCATTATTTCAATATTAAGTAAAAATTTATTTTTATACGACAGCAAAAAAAATTTTGAGGTCGTATATTGGTATGATACTGGCAGCGTCGTTGGCGTCTGTAGACTCTTTGTTTCCGTGCCATAACTTCAGTTCTAGTTGATCAATCCTTATGAAATTTTAACATAATGTTGCTTGTCACAAAAGGAAGGTTGGGATTGGTTTTGGGTATTGTGGACCCGCCCGTTTTTGTGCTGCTTAGGCAGCATTATATGGTTGTATTGTCTCCAGACGAAATAAACAGCCAGATGTACCTCACAAATACGCATAACATAGTTCATGTTGGGTGTCAAGGATTAAAGATAGCGAGAGACTGCTGCACACATTCTAGTTATTTTATTAAAAATGCTCAAATGGAAAGTATGTGTAGTTCAAACAAAAATACAGCGTGAAAATGTAGCTTAATTTGACCCTCGCCATTTGCGATTCGGTTCATTCATGAAAAATTCCCGCGATGCGATTTAATATATTTCAAGTTTTCATGAATGAAACATAGTAAATGCTTCAAAACGTAGTAAATGACTAAATACCGAAGTAAATGTTTCTATCGCTGTGGAATCTTTGATTCTTTCACTGTTTACTCTTATAGCAATATATCTTGAAGTTTATAATGCTTAATGTTTACATCTATTTAAAAAAAGATTCGAAATTTGATTTCTTTACGACAGGTGTGCGCGTCAACTCCTCAAACTTCTATATTTGGAAATAAACAAATGCGGAACTGTCGAGGTCAAGTGACGTAATCAAGGAACTGTGGGAAATATTCCTTATCCTAAGTAAAGTCCAGAGAAGTTCCGAAGTTTACTTTCGTTTCATGGTCGATGGATTTGAAAATTTAGTGCAGCTATCCACAAAAAGATCGCTCCCAATTAAATGGAAATGTAATCAGATGGGGCTCATGATATTTTTTGAAAAGATAAACATCTTGGGAAGTGAGCTAGACCAAGTTTTAAATATTTTCTGAGGTGATTACAAAATAAATAGGGGTTGAAGCGAGCAGGTGTGGAACTAATGTCTGCCTCACGACGATGAGGAAATGTCTGAAAGAATAATTCAGGATTGATTTGCTACAACAGGGGAACTAGTTGCTTGCTGATTTTTGTTCACTTGCAGCGATTTCCTCCATTTTGTTGCGAATCGTTTCGCAGCGACCATGATCACTGATGAATTATTGCAGTTGGTATAAATTGTCATAACGGCGGATCATGATGCATGGAGAAACTGTTCACTATGTCGAGGGTATGACGTAACAACTAAATTACATGCTTTTAGGGGAAAATTTTTAAAGTTTTTGAGATACATGATACATGTTGTTTCTTAGACTGTGTACTCTAAACTACATGTATGTCACTAGTATCAAAAGGGGGTGATGACATAGTGTTACCTTACAAGTTACATCATGTGTAAGGTAACAAGTGCCTGTGTCTTGATACTACATGCATAGTATTTGAAATTCCCTTTAATATTTCAATCTGAAGGCAAGTCTACAAATGTACCAAGAGTACTTTGTTGTCATGACACCAGAAAAAAATTCATATCAATCGATACCTGGCAATATCTATTGATAGTATTTCGGAAAAGACTAGTACCCTTTTCTGTACTCCATGCCTGTAGATATAACTGCTATTTCCTGTTGTTATATGTAGATCCTATTTATTTAATAATTATCATAAATATCTTGTTCTCCCTAGTATTTATGATAGTGCTTCTTTAGAGTTTGCTTGTCTCTTGACAAATTATTGTCAAATGTAAATTCCAATAATTCAGTGAATTTGTAAATGAATATTTAATTCATCATCAGCAGTGATAAACAATACTTAAAAATGTCACAAATAATTAATAAAATCCAGTTTGTGCGTTGGAGGAACAGTGTGTGTGTTTGAATTACCTGAAACCCGGCTATTCTCAAAGGGGCGAAAATCAAAAAGTGGCGAAATAGTCCGAACTCGTTAACGTTATCGTATTCAAATTAATACACCTGTAAATAAACCTGTACTTCCAGTATGGAGCGAAGATTGAAAACGAACACATTTATGATAAAGCATGACAAAATTATATGATTCTACGTAAACAGAAGTGATTTGTGAATGGTATCAAGCTTAATTGATGATATCAGCGTTTCGCGCCTCTAGTGGAATATCAGGTTCGATAACTCCAACATACTTGTAAGAGGGTGTTTCTACCATGGTGAATTATGATAAATCTACATACTTTAATATTCATTTGCAAGCTCCTAGTTTAATTGTTCAACAATATTCTTCTATCTTGATGATTATTGATGTGTATACTATCAAAACAATACGGTGATTAACTTGATTTACCTGTAATGAGACACCTGTCAGTTGTTTACCTGTAATATGATTAGACCTTTAAATTCATTAACAAAGTTTGTAGTAAGCTTCAGATTAGAATATTGTTTAGTGGGGTGTGTTTTGTATAATTAATTATATGTTTGTTGTGCTAAGTGACCTGTATACCACCTGCTGACATTCTGATCACCTTAATAAAATTCACCTGGACAAACATCTTTTGAAGTCACCGGCCTAGAGGAAAAATACAATGTTGCTGCATTAAAGAGTAAAGTTTACTTGAGATGTTCAGATCACAGATACCCTTAAAACCTAATAAATTTTTACATTGCTTCATACAAGTCTTGAGCGTTAAATGCACAAATGTCATGCAAGCAATACACATAATATTTACAAAGCATCAGGTGGAAAGGGACCAAACGCGTTATTTTTTTAATTTTTTTTTAATTCATTTAGTCATATTAAATATTGATATATAAATAAAAAAATAAACCAAATAAAACGATATAAACAAAAAAAAAGAAAAAACAATCAAAGGCTAATAATAATAATAATAATACATGAGGAAATAGAAATATTTTAATATATATTTTTTAAAATCAATATTATATTCAGGTCATAGATATCCTTTTAAACCTAATAATTTTTTATTGGTTCATACAAGTTTTCATGACAAGTGCATAAATGACATTCAAGCAATACACAATACACTAAATACACAATACACAAAAGCACAAGTGGAGAGGGGCCACATATGTTTTTTTTTAATTTCTGTTCTGTTTATTTAAAAGTCATATTAAAAATAATATAAAACAATAAAAAGTCGAAAATAAACAGAAACAAAAACAAATGATAATACCATATAAGTAAATAGAAATATTTCAATATCTTGTAAAAAAAATCATCCATTGTCAAAAACTTGAAACTTTTAAAAAGGAAATGTTGGTTTGGGTTTCATTTTGTCATTCTTTTTCATTTTTTTGTTTTAAATTTATTTTTTCTTTTTCACATTGTTTAAAGTTTGAAACATAGCTAAATTTCTTTCAGAATTTATGACATTATATAAAATTGCATGGAAAAAAACATTAATCCTTTCATGAAAAAGGGGTTCTTTTTCAAAGAGGAGAATACAAGTATTTTGTGAAGATAATAAATACTGTTTTTTATTTCAAACTTTAATAATGACAAACTAGATATATTTCAATCTTTGTCATACAAGTGATTAAAAAAATAAAACTACTGGTTTTAAAATTAATGATTTTCTGAAAAACTTTGATTTCATTTATTATTTTTTTTTATTTTTCATTTTTTTTTCATTTAAAATAACATGTTCTTAATTGCTCAGTATTTTTATATTTTTTTTTCAATTTAATTTTGACTAAAAATTATTAAATATTTGTAAAAAAAATTATAATACACATGTTTTGAGAGGGATTAATACTAGAAAGAAATCACCCAAGGGCAATCTTCTGTACAATTCTAATTAACACACCTGTATAGCACAGGATGTTTATTCAGTCAGGTTAAACATGTCTGTTAATTGATTATCGACAACAGTGAAAGATTCATAGGCAGTTTTTGATTTGTTAATTCATTTAATCATTTTTATCAACATATAACTTATTTGCTACATTATAACTAAAAGAGCCTATACAAGTATGTTGGAGTTATCTCCCCCTTATCCAGAAACACTGATAGGGTCAATTCTAACAAATAAAAGGTAAATGAAAGGGTTACTAAGGATATTCATACGCAAAACATCTTAAACGACAGGAAGTTCAACAAAGTTCGCGGAATTTACATGAAGTCGCGGTATATTTATTTTGCGGAAACTTGGAAGTCTTAACAACTTTAGAAATAACGTATATCAAATAGAAATAAAATATGTTGTCACAACAGCTTCCATGATAGATTCAGGAGGATAATATGGAAATTATTCCATAGTTTAACTGTTCACAGTGCAATGTTCTGTTGTACTTTAAAGCATGTTTCAGAGAAATTAATTGAATTTAAGTGCATCATTATAAAAGGGGTGGTCAAGACCTAAGTGCAATGCATTTTAACCATCACTATTCTTATGAAGTACTTTAATTCAATTTATTACCCTGAATCAAAACTCAGTTTTATTTCTTTACTTACCCTTTCATGTTCATTGCTTTTGTTGAATAATTTTTCCCATTTTGGCCAGTTTGTTTGCATGTAATTTTTATACGACCGCAAAAATTTTGCCGTCGTATTATGGTATGGCGCTGGCGTCGGGGTCGGCGTCGGCGTCTGTGGACAGTATAACTTTAGTTCTAGTGAACGGATTGTTATCAAATTTTAGTATGATGTTTGTTGGCACAAGCTTAAGCCGGGGTTTTAATTTCGCGTTCCCTGCCCAACCCGTTTTTGAA
>MJUU01026857.1:0-13211 GCA_002080025.1 Modiolus philippinarum | reverse complement strand
TGCACCCCATCAAAAATAGCCTCCATGGGGAACATAGTCTAACTTAATAATATCATATACTTTGTAACATCAATGTCTATTAACAAACTGGAAAATGAGACCCTTAAGCATTGGGATTATTTCAACAGTAAACATGTATGTCTGGTGAGTTATACAGACTCTAGAGAGCCTCCTGTTTTAATTGATAAACCTGAGAATATGGAACAGGTTTGCATGAATTTGAAAACTGACAAGCATGTTTCTTTTATTGTAATACACATGAAATAAACTATTTTTCAGTTGAATAAATTGTTTAAATTATTATTTAAAGTTTGACCATTTATTGTTACATGAATGAAACTAAATAACACAAATTTTAATTGAAATAGACAAACAGCAAGCTTCCAACATACAATCATTCTGTTTCTTACATTAATTTGCTGTTTTTGATACAGATCCATGGACAACACCGTCTTCTGCTGCTGGTGTTCAATCTCAGCCGCCACGACAAAAATCACCTTGGGATCCTACCCCTTCAGTAGAGGTTTCTCAGCCTTCACAACAGAAAACACCATGGGGAGTAAATGATTCTACGGGATTTGATACTGGATTTGGTATAGGGGCAAGTTCAGCTGCAACAAATGGAGCAAAAGATGATGACGGATTTGATTTATTAAGTTCAAGAAGTACTGGAAATTCACCTGCTAAAACATTGAGTGGATCAAGCGGGTTAGATGGATTTGATCCATTGGGAGGTTGGTTTTTGTGGTTTTGCTTGTATTGTTTTTTCTATATGTTTGTGAAATCAAATACTTGTAGCAAAATTTGTTCAACCAAGTTGTATCTATTGCAATTGTAGAGGTTAGGTGATATTTCTTTTTAAATGCATATGCTACATACTGCCTGAAACACCCAGAAGATACCAACTCTTGTAGTTGCCAAGAATTAACAAGGTTTCAGAAAATTTAAGTGAAAAAATATGTGATTAGTGCCTTATTGTTGTTGATGATAAAGGAACTGGCACTTATAATGATGAATTTATCTATCACCAGGCCTGCCAAGTCTCATGCAAAATGGGTTAGAATCACACATAAATTTTCAGCAATTTCCTTTGATCTTTTGTTTTGTTTTTTTCCTATACCTTTTTTTGTAAATCTCAGGCATTTGCTTTACAAAAACTTGGGCTTTAAGATGAAATACAACAATAAAAGCCTAGTTCAACTTCTTTTGTTTTGGTTGTAGTTTTGCTGATGTACATTTACTCAATATTCATTGATTTGTGTTATAAATAATTACAGGAGACTCTTCAAAAGATCCATGGGATCTTGGTGGAATGAAAGACAATTTACCAACAACACAACAACAACAACAAAAACATCGGAAAACGCCACAGGAATTTTTAGGAGACAATGCTAATTTAGTGAATTTAGATCAACTTGTATCAACTAATACTAAACAAGGTTAGTTACGTGTATATATTGGGGCTAATTTGAAAGTTTTATAATTAGTTAACATGGTAAATAGGTAGTAAACACACTCAAAATATACTTTAGCAAATATTGATCAGTGTGTAATAATACTATTAGTTTACAGTAGTACGGAATTGGAAACATCTACACTGACAAAAATCTAATGTAACAAACCAAATGAGCTAAAAACCATTAAACATTTATAGTATAATAAATGAATGTAATTCAGGTGGGCTATAGAGTAAAAATGCACATTTTAGCCATTACAAATAAACTTAAGAGAAGTGCAGGTGATATTGTGTCAACTTACACAAAATTCAGAATTCTGTTACATGGCTTAAACAACAGACAAAAATTAAACAGTTATAATGGCAGGAATTCTGGACTCATTAGTGGTACTCAAACCTTAGCTTCAGTCCCCTGATATAGTATAAACATACAAAAGTGATTACCAGCCTTTGCAAGGAAGGTTCAAATAAACAGTTATGAAAATTCATTATTAAAGCTTTAATATTATTGGAAATTATATTTCTTATATGAACAATTCTGCTTTTATGTGTACCCAGATTTTGTCATTTAAATCAATAAAGATTTAGGGGAAACAGTTTTTGGTCTGTCAGTTTATCAGCATAATCTTTGTGATAAGACCTTTCAGTTGATTACAAAATACTTGACCTCATGATTTCAACCTTGACATGTGACCTACCTTTTTGAAAATTTATTAATGAATGTTCCTCTTGTATGGGTAAGGGCTATTCCAGAATTACATGTAATAAAACATCTCTTATAACTTTTTCATGATAATTGCTATAAAAATCCCTTTGCTGCACAATTGACAAAAAGGACCAGCCACTGACCATTTAAGAAAAAATATCCACATGTTAGTTATTGCTTAGTTGGGAAGTGTGAATTTACAGAGATGCCAACCCCTCCGATTTCGGCGGAGTTTCCCCGTTTTTTATGCCAAAAATCCGCTCTCCGATCTTGTCATGACAATTCTCTGATTTTTTCAATCCGGAATTTTTTCGTAATCGAGACCGGAATTGGTCGATTTTTATAATATTGATCACTTCCGCGCTTGAAAATCCCGTTTAAAAAAGCGTTTGTCTGATATCAGACTGATAAAAATGGCCGATCTTGACAGAAAACGTGATGGCTGGATACAAAAACCCAAAATTTTATGAATCCTCGGAGCTTCTGGGAGCCTCGAGCTGCCCATGACCCCCGATCGTGAGAGGACCCTGCTTAGCGTGGTGAATACTCCTATTTTTCATCAGATGGGGTTGGCATCTCTGAAATTAGAAAAAAACAGTTAAAGAAATAAATACCCATGAAAATGGCAGTTGATGGTCACAATAGGGGGTTGTAGTACTGTTGTTTTCAATATTTATTTATATTTAGAACTTTGATGACTCAGACTGCAACAATATGAACACCATGGATGCCTCGAACCTTTTTGTGGTCCCTTTGATCAAGCTAAATAGTTTAATTTTATGTCGTGAACACCCCTTTGCTTCAAACTGTTCCTTGAGTGACCCAGCCATTGAAGTTCCACCATACATATGCATAGATTATATTGGTTATTTGTTCTCTATCAGTTTTTAAACATCTTTGAGTTTATGGTCTTCCAAACAGTTAGATTTCATCTGCACTGAAGAAACATAAGTTGTCGAAATGGGCATATGCAGAATATAAATTCACTTCGGTATTTTGTTATATGTATACCATTGTTTAATGATTTTCATGTAATAAGTTTCTTTGATTAATTTTCAGCAACAAATCCTTTTGAAACACCAGCTGCATCAAATCCTTTTGCTGCACAATTGAACAGTCAACAACCCGCTCGTATGACATTGAATCAGATGCAAAACAATTCAACGGGATTTTCACAATCATCAGCATCGGGACTGCTGCCAGCACCGTTAGCACCACTAAGTACAACGGGACCTGCACAGCCCCAACAACAAAGTTACAATCCATTTTTATGAGAATGTTAAATATAGAATTATATCAATTTGTGTATCGTGATATTTAGACTTTATTGTTGAAATTCATACAAGGAAGAAAAATAATGTTAAAACATATACAATCCATTTTCAATTAACAGCTGTCATCACTTTACAATGATAGGATTTTCAAATATTCTAAATAAAGAAAAAAATATTATGCAAATTCAGAAATCAAAGATTGAAATTATACATGTATACCCCTTGTTACCATGGTTACTGCTTCTGTTGTCTCTATTTTTGTGTAAACAAATGTGTAAAAGTTTCAAACTGCTGTATTTAAGAAGGAAGGAAGGAATTTACTCATTAAATAAAATTATATTACATAGAAAGTTATATTTCAAGCAAATATATAAAAAAAATGGATGTTTTAGTCTATGTTTTGTTACTTTTTAAGTTTCATAGGGTAATAAAACTTGCAAAATAAATGTGCCTTTTAAGAATGAATTTGTTTATTTGTATCAACAAATTTTAATTTCATTTTTAATTATGATATAGAGTGGTGAGTTGTATTTGACTCCTTTAATACAAGTTCTTTTCAACAGTATTTCATAAAAAATCTGATAAGAAGATTTTAAGCAGAGATTTAAAAAATATTTTTACAATTTTTACCGGTACATATCAGCCTTGAAAAAGTTGTCATTTAGAAAAAGATAGATTGCTCAGAAAACATTTATTTATTTTGCACATTTGTTACAGATATCAAATACAAGTCTCACATTTCGTGGTTTTGTTTCCCATTCTAATGATTCTTACATTGTCCACATACATACATGTACATACAAGGACATAAATGCAGGAAGTTAATTATTTGACCCATAAAATTGAGAAAAATCATAATTTAGTGTATGAACATATTTGGCCCTTAGAATTGACAAAAAATTTACAAAATTCATATGTATGAATATGATTCAGTCTGATTGTTTTACTGATTTTGTTAGCCATGCAGTTAGTATAATTTTAGATTTGTTTTACAATGATTAAGTGGAAGTTAAGAAGCCCTTTGTGTTTCTTCTTCTTCATTTTAAAGAACATTTTGCAATAAGTGATGCTTATGATATCATCAGCAACAGTTTGAAAAGATTTGGATATACTAATCTTGTCATGATTTCAACACCAGTGAATAAAAAGTTGTATATTTTGTAAAATTTATTTTTTTTTGTCATTGAATTTTAAGAATGTTTTGAATTTCATCATATATCATATTTCATTTTTTTTCTGGAATGAGTCATTGAAAGAGAAAATTGAGAATTTTGAAGAAGGGACCAGTGAAAATGTTGTCATGAAATTAAACCTTAATTCACTTAATATTGTTATTGTTCCACTCTAGTCTGCTTGCATTTTGCATTAGCAAATAAGTTAAAAATTAAGAGGTTACGGCATGTCAGAGTGCTAATTTGTAATGGTCCCTCGCAGCTGTGTCAAAATCATGAAACTACATTGGAATGTTGTGGTTTTTGTATCAGCTGTAAAATACATTTACTACCAGGATTGATCTGTTATTTTTTTTAGCTGATTTTCACTTTTGAGAGTCCCCAATTGTCCATTACGATTATTTTTTATTATAAAGCAATATTTGGCTTTTGGGTGGCCATTTTCACTTAGTTTGTGTGGGCAGCAGATTCACCCCTGTACTACTAAAACTACAGTATATACAGTAATACACTACATTTGTATATTGAAATAAAAATTAATTCACTCTGAGTTAAATCATACTGAGGTTTAATAATAACAGTTTTACTTAAATAATGCCATATTAAAAAGATTCCAAGATTCACATCCAACTTTTTTAAAAAATCAAGGGCGGGCAAGCAAATATTATACATTTATTTCCCATGCATGTTGGAAATATGAAGATTTGTTTACCCGAGGGAATCATATTTCCAGAAGGCATTGCTGTAAATGCTCTAAATTTCAAAGAAAATGACTGAAAGAAGTTATTTTAAAACATACTGATAGTATTTTAGATATTCTTGTCTTAAACCTTATATTGAAACATATTCCCAATACATGACAAATAAGTGATTGGTTTTGAAAAAGTCACAAAAAGTACCTTTAAGGCTCTTCTTTTAGGAAATGGTCCTTAATAAAATTTTATTCTGGAGTTCACATTAGATGTTAATTTGCCACAGTAACCAAAAAACAGGTGCACACGGAAGTAGTACAACAAATATTTAAAGATTTTGTTAAAGAATAAGTCTGACAGAAAAAGAATCATCTCTGCATTATATCATATTTGTGTGGTCTTATGGGTTTAAACATTTAAATTTGTCTTATTTAATTGTAAAAGTTTACATATTTTAATTTTGGAAACAATGTCAGTCTTGGTCCTTTGGAAAAACTGTGTTATCTTTGGACAAATTTTACTACATAATCTGTTGTCTTTGAATAAGTTTTACTACAATGTTGTAACTACATACAATATTCAGTCCTTACATATGCCTTACATTTTTGGTTCGTGACTTAAATATATATTTGGGAGTATATGAGCTATAGACAAGTCGTAGTTCTACAAAAATTTGTATCTAGGAAATTATGCCTACAAAAGTATCAACATTGAATCTTGTTTAACATACATAATGAATATAAGTATTTTATTTAGTTTGAATTCCTTTGTTCCATTTCAAATTTTTATTTAAAAAGAACATGAATATCAGACCATTTTAAAAATAAGCATTATTTGGGATGGCCGAGTTTCAAGTTTTTGTAATGTTTCATCATAAATTATATTTTGTTAAATACCTCAATTGTTATGACTCATATTGTATTTTGTTTTCTTGTATATATTTCATGTGCAAATTCATTGTTTTGTTATCTTCTTTAATACATTAATTTAAAATCTAAAACATCTAACAAAATTTGCACTGTAAAACTAGGCGATGAGGGTGCAAATTTAATATAGGTTTTTGTATTGCTATATTTTTTTTATCTTTTTTATAATGAACTTGAGATTTTCAACATGCTCAAACAAAATAGTTTGCTTTTAAAGGGACGAAAATATGAAAAATTGAACCTGATATTTAGTCGAGAGTATTTATTACTCTTTTACATTGTGTCAAGCATAATGTTGAACCAAATAGCTAGTGTTGCCATTTAATTGTGTTAAGTTTTTTTTTTTTGTCATAATCTTCATTTGATGTGCAGAAAAAAAAAATTACTTTATTTCTTTGCAACTTAAAAATGTACATCGAAAAAAAAGATCTAAAGAATCGCACATAATTAGAGATAACTGTGATTTTTTTTTAAATTATGAATTGAAATATGTGGATACTTTTACATGACCTGACAATTTATACAGTATTGAAAGTAGGCAGTCAAACTATGGACAAATTTTTTATAACAGTTTTCGGTGTTGAGGGCATATCTATCTGTTTCTTGCTATATTGTTATTTTCACAATTTTTAGCTGTGTTTTAAATAAGTACTGAGGATTTAGAAAATAAGGAGAAAATATTGGGTCACTGATCTTGTTTCCATTAAAATCGAGGTAAAACACAGACCATTTTAAGGTTTTTTATGAAATAATGTTTTATTTTGAAAGGTCATGAAGAAAAATATTACTATCAAAGTGACAACATAAAATCATGGTTTCAATGACAATATAAGTCACCAAGTGATTAAAACATAAAAGTATGCAATATATAAAAAATCTCCACTCAATAACTATCATAAAATTTGCCAAACAATAATTATCAAATTACCTTTCCTTGAACACAATGGAATTTCCTTTGTGACTGTTATATTGTTCAATGTCATATTCTGTAAAACATTGCTGTCTTTGTGCATTGGCCTCTTTTGTGCATGCTATCAACTCTTTGAAACTACAGTGAAACTTGATTTAAGAGGTCAACTTTGGGAAGGAGTAAAACTGGCCCTTTAAGAAAGGTGGCCTTTTAAAAAAGGTTTAATTTAAAAAGAAATATACTATGAGGGGAACTATAAAAAGTGACCTTTGAAATCAGGTGGCTGCTTATTTAAGGTGACCGCTAAGGCAAGTTTAACTGTATATGATATCCCCTAAATTTTAAAATTTATCTATGTAGTCAAACTGATGACAATGAACTGGTCTTTGTGAGATGTAGTCACGACGCAGTACTGTTTAGTGAAAGGATTTCTTTTTGTTACTATGTATACATATATACCCCAAAATGCTAATGCAAGATAAATGTAACAGATGATTTGTTTGGTCAAAACTGACTGTCAACTATTCTATCTACATTCCTTGAGTAGGTTGTCTGTCTAATCTTTTGCCCTAACAACTTATACGGCATGTATTTAGTCAACAACAGTGCATTATTGTAATCTTTGAATGTGTCTTGTTTTAATAAGAAAAAATAACAGTTGACTAAACTGCATAATTTGACCATCAAATCTACTATTGACACCCTTGGTCATTCCAATTATGTAATGTTGTGGCTAAATTGTAAACCAAAAATAGTACCTGTTAACTTATAATTAATTTATTTATATTTGATGTTACTTTCTTTTTTGTCTATTTATATTATTTATTGATGTATGGAGGACTCACTCAATTTTTGTCGTTTTAATGGATGTTCCTTAACCACTAATTAAGATATTCATTGAAACATTTTTTCTTGTGAAAAGTTAAAGGAAAGACTGATTGATCTTGGAATATCAAATATATATCAAATAAGTTAAATAAACAATCATTTGGTGATCATAAAACCACTTTCAAATGCATTTTTAGCTCACCTGACCCAAAGGGTCAGTGTGAGCTATTGCCATCACTTGGCGTCCGTCGTCAGTCTATAAGCTTTTCACATTTTCATCTTCTCCTCTGAAACCACTGAAGCAAATTCAACCAAACTTTACGGGAATGATGTATGGAAGGTCCTTTACACAGATTGCTCATTTCGTTCCAATCCGATAAAAAACATGGCCGACTGCGCGGAACTTAGGTTTAACATAGGACCCTTTGGGATAAATCACATTTTCAGCAACTCCTCTGAAACTGCTGCAGCAAAATTAACCAAACTTTACAGGAATGATGTACTAAAGATCCTTTACAAAGATAGCTCATTTTATTCCGATTTGACAAAAAACATGGCCCCCAGCACGGAACATAGTTTAACATTGGCCCTATGGGAAAATCACATTTTCAGCAACTCCTCTGAAACTGCTGAAGCAAATTCAACCAAACTTTACAGGAATGATGTACTAAAGGTCCTTTACAAAAATTTCTCATTTTATTCCAATTTGACAAAAAATATGGCCACCAGCACGGAACATAGTTTAACATTGGCCAATGATGTATGGAAGGTCCTACACAAAGAATGCTCATTTAGTTCTGATCCCATAAAAAACATGGCCGCCAGCACGGAACTAAGGTTTAACATAGGACCCTATGGGAAAAATCACATTTTCAGCATCTCCTCTGAAACTGCTGAAGCAAATTCAACCAAACTTTACAGGAATGATGTACTAAAGGTCCTTTGCAAAAATTTTATCATTTTATTCCGATTCGACTACAAACATGGCCACCAGCACGGAACATAATTTAACATTGGCTCTGTGGGAAATTCACATTTTCATCTTCTACTCTGAAACCACTGAAGCAAATTCAACCAAACTTTACAGGAATGATGTATGGAAGGTCCTTCACAAAGAATGCTCATTTCATTCTGATCTGAAAAAAAAAACATGGCCGCCAGGGCGGAACTTAGGTTTAACATAGGACTTATGGGAAAAATCACATTTTCAGCATATGCTTTCAAATTATTGAAGCAAATTCCACCAAACTTTACAGAAATGGTGTATGGAAGGTCCTTTACAAAGACTGCTCATTTTGTTGGGATCCAATAAAAATATGGCTCCCAGCATGGGACTTGGTTTAAATTGGTACCCCAATATGAGAACATCTTTTTCATCACATGTGCTGAAATTATTGAAGCAAATTCAGTGAAACTAAGATTGCTTATTTTGTTTTGATCTGATAAAAAACAAGACCTCCAGCACAGAACATAGTTTAACATAGGATTCTATGGGATAAACACCACTTTCATCACCTGTTGTAAGCATTTGGTCAGGTGAGTGATTCAGGCTCAGTGTCTGAGCCTCTAGTTTTAGCATTTTCTGTCTTACATTGTACATTGACTTTAAGTTGAATTTTTATAGTATGTACAAGTGTTGAGGTATTAACAACTCGGAATCAAACATCTCTGTTTTCTCATGTCTGAAAAAGATTTGATGTTACTTATTATAATTTACACATACATGTATGTCTACCAGAAATGTTTCCAGCAAATTTTCTATAAATCCAAAAATAAAACAACATTTTTTAAAACTCTATTAAGCCTTACTAATTTTGGCAAACAAATTGCAGTGATTTTAAGATAATTTTCATCAGAAAAGAAAGTGAAATTTGGTATATGTTTCTAAAATGTTATTTTTACTAGTTTGTTTATTGATAAAACGTTTGATGTAGAAGCATAGAACTTAATGTAGTTTACCAGCTCCTTTTTTCTATTTGAAAATTTCCACAAATACATTATGACATTATGAAAAGTCCTTTTCCTTCAATCCAAAAAAAAATAATGAATTTATATATTTTCATTCTTAAAATGGCCTATTTATGTGTTTTCATGTTAATGTGTTTCATTAAATAAGTGTACAAATTCTGTGTTCCTAGATATTTTGCATTGCTTGAAGTTTGGGAGCTTACATTGATGATATAAACATTACACTCTTAATCATTAACTATTCTGAAGGTTAATATATGTATATATGTATTCTGTTCCAATCATTAAAAAAACAGGAATTCATAAAAAAAAGATCAGCTATTTATTTTTGTTTTCTTACATATATGAGATCTGATTACAAGGAAAGATCTGACAAGACCAACTATTAATAGTTTTAACCCCTCCCTATCCCCCAATATTTTTTAAAGTTGCCTCATTTTCATTTTTTTTTGCCATAATAATAATAAAGCAACTAAAAGGCACTCCCATCATTTATGGATATACATATATACTGAAATGACATTTGAATCAAGAAATAGATCAAAATTAGAAATTTTGAAAAACTGATTCCTCAAAGTTTGGAATAACATGCACTAATGTACTTAATACACTTAAATGCATGAAGAAACAAATTGAACATACCGTATATCGGGTTATTTTAGCGTCGGCTTTTGTGTGCAATTTTGGTGTAAAACAAGATAGGGATTTATTTGCTGTGTTTATAATTCACGTTTTACTGTTTCATCTAATGCATTTGAATGTGCAGTGAAATTTACATGGAGGCTAATTTTCGCGCAAGATTATCAGCAGCAAACATAACAGAAATTACACATGCAAAAATATCCAGATATACGGTAATATGTAATTTATGAAAATACTTCTAGCTTCACAATCTTAATCATCATGTTATTAAGGATGTCTAAAATGAATTTAACTTTTACATTTTCTTACATGCCACATGTAATTATTTGAGCCCAACATTTTCTGTAAGACTGATGTGAACTAAAAAATTAGAGTAAATTTCATCCCAGCACAATTTCCTTTCGAATTATATACCGGTACATGTATGCTTTGCTAAATATAAAAGAGATAAGAAATATAGCCTTATATAAAAATTGCTGTATTGTTCAGCTAGCACATGTAAGCAAGCACAAGTTCTTTCCATAATATACATTTTACCCTTTGAACCAATATGGTATTGCAGCTTTGAAAATTGGATATTAAAGGAAAAGTTTATCTCCCTTAGCCTGAACAGGGGAATAGAAGACCCGTTTCTTGGCCCAGATATGGATGCTAAACAGTATTTTTACAATAAATATGAAATGCAGGTTGCTGTAATACTTGTGATTTTTAACTTGTGTGTAATGTGATAAATAGTTTTTAAATGTTACTTAATTTATATTTTTATCTGTTTGTTATGTTGTGTGGCAGTAGTGACGTCGCCGATGTGTCTGTAATTACTGCACAAGTAATATCCATTAATCAGATTTGAATACACAATTTTGTTTTAGTTACTCAGATTATAAATGTACTGTGTATTGACAGAGATGTGTATTGTTGATGAGATGTAATTTCTGTCATGTTTTAAACAGTTTAAAATATGAAAAAATACACTGTTTTGAAGGTCAAGATAGAATATGGCATGCTTGGTTTGGTAAATGGTCATACAAATGTCTTTTAGCCAAGATCTTCAAAACCGACTTCATTGTTTTTTTAGCAAGTCAAGAGTCAAAATATGAGACATTGTCAACTAAATATTTTCTGTTATTTAGTCTGAATTTAAATGACAATATCAGATTAAAAATGAAAACAAACATTGCCAAGAACAATACAATGGAATAATTATATTGATACAAACTTGTGAAATTTAATGTTATTGATTGAAATCAAGGGTATTGTTTTGTCATTTGTATGACATACAAAAAATGTACCATTCATCCTGTACATTGGTTTCTGATTTCAGAGGACACAACTTCAAATTTGCTTTGAAGATGTGTCTATCCTTCAAGGAAGTAGTTAAGGAGGAATAATTGTGTGATATGAACATGCCTTTATTGCAGCTGTACATTTCCTCTAGCTTCAGTTTGCACATTGATATTTCCCCTTTTTAATATAAACGTGAAAATTTTCAAGTATTTTTTTCTTGTGTTATAAAAATCATAAAATATGTACATTTCTTTGTATAATATGTATTTGTACAGCGAGAACTATAAAATAGTAAATGTGATATTGATTACATTATATGAACAAAAAATACATCTATGACTATAATGTGATTGACTTCTTTGTGTTGCCTTTTATCTAGTGTGCTTAGCACATAGTGGTAGTATTTTAAATGCTGCCTTGTAAGGGCCCCGCCATGAAATGGTGGCGCCCTTAATCAGCCGGTCCGTCCATCTGTCTGTCCATCAGCATTTTCTATGTTGTACTATAACTTAAGATTGCCTTCACCGATTTTTAGCTCCCCGGGACAAATGTCCGGAGAGCTATTGTCATCACCCCGGCGTTGGCGTCGTCGGCATCAGCACAACTTTAACCTGGCTTGTAGAATGGAGACCTGAAGAACTAGGATGTTGATATTTGGTATATGACATCCTTGTGATGAGAGCTTTCTTTTGGTACCATACTTGTAGACATTTTGACCTTGACCTTGCCCTTAGGGCAATTTTTAAAAAACTTTAACTTTGCCTCTAGGGCCTACTTTGATTCGTCCAACTCGGGTTAACTTTTACATCAAGTTGAACGAGTTGTGGCAATCAAATGACACGAGTTTACTCGTCTAGAGTTAACTCGCGCAACCCTTTGAAAAGCAGGGTTAATATCGAGTTAATCTATGGTTAATATGGCGGCAAAAATCATGACTGTGCATGTGTAAAATTTTCAGAGGAAATATTTGATTGGCTAGTCATTTCCAGTGGGGCGGAACTAAAAAGGCGTAACAGCAACTCTACTCTAGAGCTGTCCAAATCGAAGTAGGCCTAGAAGGTAGGCTTTTAGTGGTAGGGTGTTCATATTTGGTATGTAACTTCCTTATGATGAGAGGTTTCTTATGGTACCATATTTAAAGACATTTTGACCTTGCCCTTAGGACAATTTTTTAAAAACTTTAACCTTGGTTCTAGAAGGTAGGCTTTTAGTGGTAGGGTGTTCATATTGGGTATGTAACTTCCTTATGATGAGAGGTTTATGGTGTACTTGTACATGAGATAATATCTCATGTGTACACTTCGCTCAATTACTATTATCTAAATTTATGTAAATTCTAAAACCCAAGGATAA
>MJUU01026856.1:147397-164851 GCA_002080025.1 Modiolus philippinarum | reverse complement strand
AACTGGTAATGAACAAGACACAATTTATATAGTGTAATGTTGTTTACTTTCCATACGTCAATCATAGTAAAGGGATATAACCCTGGTTTTCTGATGGGTAAAAAATGTTAATTTTTGTTTATTGCTTCACAATGATGATACAATGAAAACATTTGATTTAAAATGATTTTTGGTTATCAGATTAGGCTAAGGTTTTAGTATGATTTAATGTTCTTTTTTTTCCCTCAATTTTAATGCACATATAGAGAATGAAAGGTCATGGAGTAAATGTGTATTGGGAAATTTTAATGGTTGTATACCCAGCTATATTAATGTTCAAGACAAAAAGCATTTAATTATGGAAATATCATATTTACTTGTAAATTTTTGTGCTGAAATCTTGGCAGAGGGTTGGTGGTTTGTAGTAGTGTTTTTAAGAAAGAAAAAAAAAATAGCCGTGTATTCAACTTTACTGATGATACAAAACTGTAAATTTGAAAATTAAGGCTGTTAATAAGTGTATTGTAATTTTGATGAATATTTTTAATCTATTTTGATATTTATTAAATCCAAAACATGCATATTGTCGATGTAAATTTAATTTGAGTGATTTATATTTGATTTACATACCAAAAATACCCCCCCAAAATATAAAATAAAGAATACTAAAAAATCGCCATAATATTTAAATTCACAGTTCTTAATTGTCAGTTTCAAAATATTTCTTTATATTAACACTTGTTTTGAAATGCAACAATTGTTGCAAAATATTTGTACTAGTATTTATTAAATGTTCATAAATGTGGAAGCAAAGGGAAATACCTTTCAAGTAAATTGGAGAGGACAGGATGGTTGTAGGGGAGTAAGGAGACCATTTAAAATATAAACTTGACTTTTTGCCTTATATTTATTGATGTTTATAAAAAAGAATCTAATGTGCTCCAATTATCAAAAAAAAAATAAATAAATTGTAGAATATATTTTTTGTTCTTATGCCATGCAGTTATATTTTGTTTGCAAAAACCAGCCAAATTGGCATTGTATATGTTCAATCATTCAGCTATGAAAACTTGTATTTGCCCAGGAAAGGCCTGGCTAAACAGCAATTATTTGACATCTGACCGTGGAATTACATCTAACCTCGAAATTGGCCAAGTTGTATTGCGGTTTAGAAATGAAGGTGCTTATGGAGTTACCTCTCTTGGTAAGAAATATATAAATTTTGCAAAAGTTTAGGAAGTGCGTCTTGTATGAGAAACATCGGTCGGTTATCTCCCTGTACCAAGTTTAGTTATTTAGTTATATATGGTTAAAGTGGAGATAATTTAAATTCAAATATTTTAAGAAGGTATCGATAATCTTCACTTTGAACCATACAAAACTAACTTGGTACATGGAGATAACCGACCCATGTTTCTCATTGTTTCTGACATTTTCTGTCATGTGTTGTGTTTCCATCTATCTGTATCTGTACATGTTCCATCTATCTGTATCTGTACATGTTTAATTTTTACACCATCCCTGCATTATATTGTAGATGTGCACCACATGATCAAATATTGGAAATTCAGGTCACTTCATTCCACATTATGGTTTTGTGTTCTGTTAAAGCTTCAGAATCGTAGAACATCTCAACTTGACCTGATTTGTGTGGTTTCCTTGAGTGTTTTGTACCACTGCAAACTTCATGTTTTGTTTTGTAATAGAATCATATATGTTTGTATTGTCATTATGTCCCTTGTTATCCCATGATTTGATTTGATTTAATCAACTTTGAACTTTGTACCTTGAATGCAGGGGTACAAATGCTTGAAAAATGCTTGGTAATTAAATTCACCTCAACAGTCTCAACAAATAATAAGGAATAAGAACAAACAAAAGATAACAGGAAATGCCTAGAATGGCCAAAAAACAGTCGCATGCCACAATGTACTTTTGTAGAACTGCACAAGAAAAAAAAACAAAGGACAAAACACGTGTACTGAAAATTCAGAAATTATTACATGCATTTAAAATGGAATTTTGATTTTTCACATCACATAAAGGGCAACATGCCATCAGTTGTGTGTCTGTCTGTCTGTCCGAACAAAGAGCGGTTAATTGACATCAGTTGTCCATCTGTCTGTCCCCACAAAAAGCAGTAACATGCCATCAGTTGTCCGTCTGTCTGTCCCCACAAAGAGCAGTAACATGCCATCAGTTTTCTGTCTGTCTGTCCCCACAAAGAGCGGTAACATGCCATCAGTTGTCTGTCTGTCTGTCCCCACAAAGAGCGGTAACATTCTATCAGTTGTCTGTCTGTCTGTCCCCACAAAGCACAAAATGAAGAGGTAACATCTGAAAACACAGTTGTTTCTATCAGTCTTTTCCCCACACTTGGGGTTTCTGATACATTTTGAAATTACAAATGGTCTACAAATTTGGTATAAAAGTTCTTGACCACAAAGGTCAACTTAAGTTTGTTTATTGGTTGAAAGGACTGAAAGTAGTTGAGTTGCACTCTTACACTTGCTACAGTGACAAAGAATGCAAATACTTGCCACTATTAGCCAAGTGAAAATTGATGAGATTATTAACATAGTCAAAACAATAGATGCAACTCCGATTTAGTAATTATTATTGTAATAACTTCAATAGTAATAATGGCTTTCAACAGTGGAATAGATTTTTTTACTTTGATAATAGTCTTGTCCAGTGGCACTTAGCAGATAGTGGTTCTTTTGTTCCAAATATGTGAGGAAAACAAATGTTGGAAGGAGCAACAGTTTTAGTGGCTCCTTCATCTGGTTCCATTGTTTAAAGATTCACAAGTATAAGAGAATTTATTGTGAAAATGTGATGAAAAAAGGCCGCTTGCTTTTTCAGAATATTTTTGATGGTTTTCGTTGAACTTTACAATGTGAAGTCTGACTCCTTCACATTTGTAGTAATAGAATAATGGGATGGATATATCGATTAGAATGAAACCATTACAAACTGGCTGACAAAATCAAAACATGAATGGGAAATTACAACAAAAATAAACATGTCTGCTTTCCTTGAAAAATGTAGAAACATTATATTTGCAGTGTACTGCTATTATTTCTTTACAATAATAATGTTCTTTTTGGTAATACAAGTATGACGAAGTTAAGTCGATGCGGCTTATGCTGTATCGAATTCCGGGTTTGGGGTTCTCGGATGTACATGTGTGCTGTAACATGTACAACGTCCCCCGTCATACGTACCTTAATGTCTGGAGTACATTATGGTGCAGTGACATGGACGCGGTGGTCCTGTCACGAAGAATCTTCAATTTTATCTTTAAGGGGGGATTTTATGGGAAATTTTTTTTCAATTTGAATTGCAACAGCAGGAAACTTAGTTTTAACATTGGCCAAATTTCAATAATTGTTACATACCAGCCAAGTGAAAATAGGTCAAAAATAGTCTGCTAAAAGTATATATGTGTGTGTGTGTGTGTCCTGTTCAAAATGACAAGCGGGAGACTTAAATTATTATAACATTAAATATATTTCTAAAAGACATTACAACGTTTGATACTAAACTTTTGTAATCAGTTTTTAATGTGTCCAGTCAAAATTGTTATGGGGGCCTGGGTGTAGTGTATCACCACTGCGGTGTGAGTTCATGCCCCTCTTTGTACATTACAAAAAGGGTGCACTCGACTTACAATCATAAGTGATAAGGTATGTCATTTACCTGCCCAAGGTTGGTGGTTCTCTCCGGGCGCTCCAGCTCCCTCCACCGCTAAATTTGACCGTCATGAAATAGCTGAACTACTGCTGAAAGGGACGTTAAATCCCATATCAATCAATCAAAACTGTTATGACGAAGAAGTCAGTCAAAACATTAAGTCAACATTGGACCTTGAAGAAATACATAAATGGATTTTCAATGGAAAAATGAACCAGTTGGGAAAAAACTCTGACAATGGTCCATGATGAGCCATCTCAAATTACTGTCTGTCTGGTCTGTATTCAATCTTTGATGAACTTCAGGGAATGTATTATCAAAAGACTCGATGTCCATTGCTACAGAGCTATTGTGAGCCTTTAAGCTTAGTTTAACAATGACTGTAAGCCTCTGCAGGAGAGTTCTCATTCTAATGTAAGCCTTTTCAGGGGGAGTTTTCTTGTTCTGTTTTTAGAACAAAAATAGTGCATTTGACTTGTACTCATACAAGAGGAGGATTAAGTCATCTTCATGTCTAAAATTAATAATGCTGCTACAATTGGCCAACAAGATAAGCTACAACAGACTAAATGTGGAAAAAGAAAAAAAATAAGTCTAATTTTTTTTCAATTATTAAATCTTGCTGATTTTGTTGAAATTTATTTCTGTTCTCTAATATTTATTAACATTAATAACATATTTCATTCTCTTCATCAGCACAATTCACATACTAATGTGGTAATGGTTCTGTATAAATTTCAACAAAACAGCAGATATTTGTAAAAATCTGTCTCGATATTTTTTTTTTTTTTTGGGGGGGGGGTTTAAAAAGCTACTTTGAACATTTTCTTGGGGGAGGGGGTGGAAAATTAACAAAATTATGGAACTTAAATGACAGGTTTTACTTTTTTATAATACAATTTAAATTTGGTGGAAAAAGTCTTTGGTTGAGACATTTTCAAAAGTCTATGGGAGTCAGTTTTGGGAGCAGAGGAAGCCAAATACCCTTTAGGAACCTCATACCTTCAACAGGTAACTGTCCAGCAGTACTGTATGGTTACAAATCAAGCAACCTTGTGGCTAACTCTACTTGATACACCAAGAGAATACCACAAGGCATATGAATACTTAGTTCGCATTTACTGCGAACATAATTTGATGAAGAATAGTTTAACATTGTCATGGGTTCAGAGGAAAACCCAGTATAGCTTGGGCCTACAAGACACATTATATGTGAACATAGTTTAACATTTGGGTCTACATGACATATCCATTTTGGAGTCTACTCGATTGATTGATTGATTGAATATTGTTTAACGTCTACTCAGCAATATTTCAGCTTTATCAAGACCTGAACAAGTTTGTTTATAAATTTTCACTTTGGGGTTTGGAAAGGGCCATGGGACGGGAATTTCTGACTGCCACTGGAAAAGCAGGGTGAAATCGTCAAGGGCGGGGAATTTAGCCTTGTAGCCGATCACTTACGGACCACACCAAAAAGAGCTTGCTACAAGGGTTCTTTAACGTGCAAGAAGCGTGGCATTTCTTCCAACACGTGGACCGGAGTTTACATCCCATCCGATTGATTGATTGATTGAATATTGTTTAACGTCTACTCAGCAATATTTGAGCTATATCAAGACAAGAACAAATTTGTTGATAAATAATTACTTTGGGGTATTGAAAGGGCCATGGGACGGGAAATTCTGACTGCCACTGGAAAAGTAGGGTGAAATCGTCAAGGGTGGAGAAAGATTGGTTGTGTATTTATTAATCCCGCACAACCACGGAATGGGTCCTATTTCTATATCCTGGGACCCTCCGTTTAGGAGGGGTCACATCCCGCAAGCCGGAGATACTAGGTCCTATTTCTATATCCCGGGGTTCCCTCGGGGTCCTCTGTTAGGAAGACTCATACTCCAAGCTCAGAGGATGCTGCGGGCCTATTCATAAGCCGGGACCGTGCACGGCGGGAGTCTACTTGACACATTTTGAAAACATAGTTTAACATTGGGGTCTACACGACACATTATATGAGAACTTGGTTTAGCATTGGAGTCTAGATGACATATCACCTAAGAGCATAATTAAACTTTAGGGTCTACTCAACACATTTTGAGATTGTGTTCTACACGACACATTATATGAGAACATTGGTATACAGGACATGTTTTGTGAAAGCAAAATTGAACATTCTGGTCTAGAGGATAAATTATATGAGAATATTAAGTTTAATATTGAGATCTACTTGACACATTATATGAGAACATGGAATGACATTCAGGGATCTACGTGACACATGCGAGAACATAGTTAAAGATTGGGGTCTACAGGACACATCATATGAGAACATAGTTAAAGATTGGGGTCTGCAGAAAACATGAAAACAACATTAGAGAACATAGGTTAACTTTGGGTTTACAGAACCCAATATTGGAGAAATACATTTTGTATAGTGTAACATTAGGGTCCACAATAGACATTTAAATGAGAACATGACATGTTATTTGAGAACATATTTTAATATTGATATCTACAGAACACATTATTTGAGAACATTAGTTTAACATTGGTGTCTTCAGGATATATTAACCGAGAACATAGTTTTACATTGGGCTCTAACAGTTACATCTACTGAGTTCATAGTTTAACATTGGGGTCTACAGGATATATTAACTGAGAACATAGTTTTACATTGGGCTCTAACAGTCACATCAACTGAGTTCATAGTTTAACATTGGGGTCTACAGGATATATTAACTGAGAACATAGTTTTACATTGGGGTCTAACAGTCACATCAACTGAGTTCATAGTTTAACATGGGGTCTACAGGATATATTAACTTAGAACATAGTTTAACATTGGGGTCTACAGGATATACTAACTGAAAATATAGTTTTACATTGGGGTCTACAGGATACATCAACTTAGTCATAGTATAACAATAGGGATAAAGTAATTTTTGATGAAAAATTTGTTACTTCTTGAAGCAATGTGCTTTTTACCTTCTGTGGTACTTTTAAAATATAAATGATAATAAAAAAAAATTATTGGTGATGTGGTATGACGAAAAACTTCCAAATAAACAACAATTGGTTAAAGACGACATAACAATATGACTTTACGTAGAATGTGTGAAAGAGGTTACCTGATTAAGTGAAATAGTTGTAATGAAAGATGGCGAAGTGATGGGATAGATTGCAATAAAATATAAAAATCTTTAATAAATTAAAATAAATAAATTGATTAAATAATATTTTGTTAGTACCACTTAGTGAAAAGTACAGATTCTAGGAGTTTCAAGATCATCATTCAATGGGTCTTCAATGGTTTAAAGTACAATCAGTCAATCAATCAATAGCTTCACATTTCCCTTTATTTATTGGAATTTTGTCTTCATTGTTCAGGTGCAAGATCATAAGTCCTATTCTGTCCTTTGTAGGTCAGTGCAACCTAATAAAAAGTCCTATTCTGTCCTTTGTAAGTCAATGCATATTTTTATAATTTGTATTTTTTGATAGTAGATCAGGTTAGGAAACAGATTTTTCATATCAATGCATAACAACTCTCCAATGACAGATCAATCAGACTTTGATTTATCATGTTATATCTATCTGCAACTTTGCAGAAATATACAGGAGAATTTTTCCCTGATTAGTGACTTGATGTCAGAACACTTCTGGTCGAAGTGTCATATTTTCACCTAACTTCTTGATGAAAAGTCATGGTCTTTTTTTGTTATGTTGTTCATCTTCACTTCTAAGGAGGTGACACAGGGTTTCCCTCATTTTTTCTTCATTTTCCCACTTCCCAGTTGTTGGGTTTTCCCCCATTTTCCTAAATTTTTTACCGAATTTGCGAAAAAAGTGTCACCCCCCTCCCCACTTCGGTCTGAAAGTGTCCTATTTATACAAAGAGTTGATGTGACTGTAAATTGTTTTAGAACAAATCAGTTTTAAAACAAAGGACTAAACCTGGCTACAAGGAGTTAGGTGGTGTCTAATGATACCCCTGCCTTTGAGCAGATAATACAGACATATAGGAGGTAAAGGAGAGGCCTTCCTAGTCTGGGGGACCAGGAACCAAAGTCCTTCAAATATCAAATCAATAAACCAAAATATGTGTTATACCTGATAGAGAACAAATTACCAATAGTATCTCGATAGAAAAGCTAAAATCAGCGAAAGGACAGAGCTATGCAGGATAAAGGAGGTAATGGAGTGCCTTTCTAGTCTGGGGGACCATGCAGCAACCAGATAGGATAAAAAGAATAACAGGAAACCAAAGTCCTTCAAATATCAAATCAGATGACATTAACCTGGCTAAAAGGTGTTAGTTGGTGTTGAATGATACCCCTGCCTTTAAGCAGATAATACAGACATGAGATGTAAAGGAGAGGCCTTCCTAGTCTGGGGGACCAGGAACCTAAGTCTTTCAAATATCAGATCAGCTGATCTAAACCTGGCTCAAAGAGTTTGGTGGTGTCTAATGACACCCCTGCTTTTGAGCAGATACCTGGCTATACAAGGAGTTAGGTGGTGTCTAATGACACCCCTGCCTTTGAGCAGATACCTGGCTATACAAGGAGTTAGGTGGTGTCTTATGATAGCCCTGCCTTTGAGCAGAAAATACAGACCTATAGGAGGTAAAACAGAGACCTTCCTAGTCTGGGGGACCAGGAACCAAAGTCCTTCAAATATCAAATCAGATGACTTTAACCTGGCTAAAAGGTGTAAGTTGGTGTCTAATGATACCCCTGCCTTTGAGCAGATAATACAGACTTATAGGAGGTAAAGCAGAGACCTTCCTAGTCTGGGGGACCAGGAACCAAAGTCCTTCAAATATCAAATCAGATGACTTTAACCTGGCTAAAAGGTGTTAGTTGGTGTCTAATGATACCCCTGCCTTTGAGCAGATAATTCAGACCTATAGGAGGTAAAGGAGAGGCCTTCCTAGTCTGGGGACCAGGTACCAAAGCCCTCCAAATATCAGCTCACCTGGATTGAACCTGGCTACAAGGAGTTAGGTGTTGTCTAATGATACCCCTGCCTTTGATCAGATAATACAGACCTATAGGAGGTAAAGGAGAGGCCTTCCTAGTCTGTGGGCCAGGAACCAAAGTCCTTCAAATATCAAATCAGCTGACTTAAACCTGGCTATACAAGGAGTTATATGGTGTCTAATGATGCCCCTGCCTTTGAGCAGATAATACAGACCTAAAGGAGGTAAAGGAGAGGCTTTCCTAGTCTGGGGGGGAGGAACCAAAGTCCTTCAAATATCAAATCAGCTGACTTTAACCTGGCTAAAAGGTGTTAGTTGGTGTCTATTGATACCCCTGCCTTTGAGCAGATAATGCAGACCTATAGGAGGTAAAGGAGATGCCTTCCTAGTCTGGGAACGAGGTACCAAAGTTCTTCAAATATCAGCTCGGATGACTGGAACCTGGCTATACAAGGAATAAGGCGTTGTCTAATGACGCCCCTGTCTTTGAGCAGATAATACAGACCTATAGGAGGTAAAGGAGAGGTCTTTCTAGTCTGGGGGACCAGGAACCAAAGTTCTTCAAATATCAAATCAGCTGACCTGAACCTGGCTATACAAGGAATTAGGTGGTGTCTTATGATACCCCTGCCTTTGAGCAGATAATACAGACCTACAGGAGGTAAAGGAGAGGCCTTCCTAGTCTCGGGGACCAGGAACCAAAGTTTTTCAAAGATCAGATCAGCTGACTTTAACCTGGCTACAAAGAGTTCGGTGGTGTCTAATGACACCCCTGCCTTTGAGCAGATAATACAGACCTATAGGAGGTAAAGGAGAGGCCTTCCAATCTGGGGGCCAGCGACCAAAGTCCATCAAATATCAAATCGGCTGACTTGAACCTGGCTATACAAGGAGTTAGGTGTTGTCTAATGATACACCGGCCTTTGAGCAGATAATACAGACCTATAGGAGGTAAAGGAGAGGCCTTCCTAGTCTGGGGGACCAGGGACCAAAGTCCTTCAAATATCAGATCAGCTGACTTGAACCTGGCTACAAGGAGTTAGGTGGTGTCTAATGATTACCCTCTGTCTTTGAGCAGATAATACATACCTATTGGAGGTAAAGGAGATTCCTTCCTGGTCTGGGGTACCAGGAATCAAAGTCCATCAAATATCAGATCAGCTGACTTAAACCTGGCTATACAAGGAGTTAGGTGGTGTCTAATGATACCCCTGCCTTTGAGCAGATAATACAGACATATGGGAAGTAAAGGAGAGGCCTTCATAGTCTGGGGACCAGGAACCAAAGTCCCTCAAATATCAGATCAGCTGACTTAAACCTGGCTACAAGGAGTTAGGTGGTGTCTAATGATACCCCTGCCTTTGAGCAGATAATACAGACATATAGGAGGTAAAGGAGAGGCCTTCCTAGTCTGGGTGACCAGGAACCAAAGTCCTTCAAATATCAAATCAATAAACCGAAATATGTGTAATACCTGAAAGAGAACAAATTACCAATAGTATCTCAATAGAAAAGCCAAAATCAGCTAAGGACAGAGCTATGCAGGAGGTAGATACTTCTTAGTTTTGAACAAAATTTTCTAATTAAAGTTTAGATATTGCAAGTTTTCAAACGAAATCAGTTTTTGGTCCAGCACCAAAATAACTTGCTACTGGGTTGTTGAATTCCCCTTATGACTAACAGTCCACCAGCAGAGGCATAGGATAAATGAAAGGATATGGAGTGAATGTACATGTGACAAAAAAGCACACGATACATAGGCCCAGTTGTAATAAATAAAATACTGAAGTAACTGTGAATTTAATTTCTGCATATGCATATTTCGACAACTTATGTCTTTTCAGTGCAGATCAAATCAAATCATTTGGAAATGTAAATCGAAATATGGGTAAAACCTGATAGAGAACCAATTACCAATGGCATCTCCAAAGAAAAGCCAAAATCAGCCAAGGACAGAGCTATGCAGAATAAAGGAGGTAATGGAGAGGCCTTCCTAGGCTGGGGGACCATGCAGAAACCAAATTGAATAAAAAGGATAACAGAAAACCAGTCCTTCAAATATCAGATCAGCTGACTTGAACCTGGCTACAAGGAGTCAGTTGGTATCTAATGATATCCCTGCCCTTGAGCAGATAATACAGACCTATGTGAGGTAAAGTAGAGGCCTTCCTAGTCTGGGGGACCAGGTACCAAAGTCCTTCAAATATCAGATCAGCTGACTTGAACCTGGCTACAAGGAGTTAGGTGGTGTCTAATGATACTCCTGCCATTGAGAAGATAATACAGACATACAGGAGGTAAAGGAGAGGCCTTCCTAGTCTGGGGGACCAGGTACCAAAGTCCTTCAAATATCAGATCAGCTGACTTGAACCTGGCTACAAGGAGTTAGGTGGTGTCTAATGATACTCCTGCCATTGAGAAGATAATACACACATACAGGAGGTAAAGGAGAAGCCTCCTAGTCCGGGGGACCAGGTACCAAAGTCCTTCAAATATCAGATCAGCTGACTTGAACCTGGCTACAAGGAGTTAGGTGGTGTCTAATGATACTCCTGCTATTGAGAAGATAATACAGACATACAGGAGGTAAAGGAGAGGCCTTCCTAGTCTGGGGGACCGGGATCAATCATAATTGACCAAAATCCTTCAAATATTAGATCAGCTGACTTAAACCTTGCTACGAGGAGTTAATTGGTGTCTTTCTTATCCGATAAAAAACACGGCTGCTAGCACGAAATGTAGTTTAACACTGGACCTTATGGGAGGAAACCACATTTCATATGCTCCTCTGAAACCACTGAAGCAAATTTAACCAAACTTTACAGGATTGATGTTTGAAGGTTCTTAACGAAGATTGCTCATTTTGTTCAGATCCGATAAAAAATATGACCGCCAGCATGGAGCATGGCTTAACATTGGACCCTATGGGAAAATCACATTTTCTTCTTCTCCCCTGAAACCATTGAAGCAAATTCAAGCAAAATTTACAAGAATGATGTACCAAAGGTCTTTACAAAGACTGCTCATTTTGTTCTGATCCGACAAAAAACATGACCGCAAGCGCGAAACTTAGGTTTAACATTGGACCCTTGGAAAATCACATTTTCATCTTCTCCTCAGAAACCGCTGAAGCAAATTCAACAGAAATTTATAGGAATGATGTACTAAAGGTCCTAAACAAAGATTGCTCATTTCGTTGAGATCCGATAAAACATGGCAGCCAGCACGAAACATAGTTACATTGGACTTGATGTGAAAAATCACATCTTTATCTCCTCAGAAACTGAAGCAAGTTCAACCCAAATTTACAGGATTGATGTACTAAAGGGCTTCACAAAGATTGTTCATTTTGTTCCGATCCGACAAAAGACATAGCTGCGGAACTTAGGTTAAACGTTAGGACCTAAGGGAAAAATCACATTTTTATCTTCTCTGAAACTGTTGAAGCTAATACATTGTACAACCAAACAACGGCAGTAGAATACCGAAGGAACAAAGGGGTGAAATTCACAAAAATCGAAGTCCAAAGACAGGGCAAAAACGAGAACACAGAAAACAATGACGTTAGACACAAAAACAATGACGCCAGACAGACACAAAGCACAGAACCAGAAACCACAACATTCAGAATAAAGACACTCACAGTGTGAACTCCAGTGTAACTGAGAGTGGCATCAGGTGCTCCGGAAGGGCGAGCACGTCCTGCTCTGTTAACAGCACCAAACTCATTTCGTTCCGATCCAATAAAAAAACATGGCCGCCAGCGCAGTACATAGTTTTAACATTGGGCCTTATGGAAAAATCACATTTTCATCTTCTCTCAAACCACTGACACTTCACAGGAATGATGAACTTGAGGTCCTTTACAAAGATTGCTCATTTTGTTCTGATCCCACAGAAAACATGGCCACCAGCGTGGGACATAGTGTAAAATTGGATCTTATGGGAAAATCACACTTTCATCTTCTCTGAAACCACTGAAGCAAATTCAACCAAACTTTACAGGAATGATGTAAGGTGCTTTACAAAAATTGTTTATTTCATTTCGATCTGACAAAAAATATGGCGGCAGGCGCGGTACATAGTTTAACATTGGAGCCTATGAGAAAATCATCCTTTTCATCATCTTCTCTGAAACTAATTTCAAGCAAATTTAAATAAACTGTATTGGAAAGATGTATAGTAGGTCCATAATTTTTAAACAAAATTTGGATTAAGGAATTAAATTTTAATGTAGAATTGTTGCATATAGTGAGCCTAAATGCAAAATTTTTTTCCGGTTCCATCCTTGGTAGATTTCCTGAAATTGCCCAAGACTAACAATTTCTGAAATTTTTGTATACTATCAAATATTTTGGCCATTTTTTCATACGACACATAATTCTGGAATCTTAGAATTAAAAATACGGTTCTAATTTTGGTAAATTTCTTGAAACTTTCAAAGACCAGCAATTTTTCAAAATTCTGGTTAGTAACCACGATTTTTGGATGAATTTGAACAAAAACAAATATTTTAAATAGTAAGATTTCAAAAACTTTTGATTTCAATTTTTTTAAATTTCCGGAGACTAGTTGTTTTTTTTTTTTTTTTTTTTTTTTTTTTTTTTNGAATTTATCTTAGCAACCAGATATCAATATAGGTCAAATCATAATAACTGTGGAGTGATCAGGCGAGATACTAGGTTCCCCAGAACTTTTACGAATTTTTTATCATGAATTTACATTCTAACATTTGTTGTTAAACGTTCAAATATCAGATTCTTTTCTCCAAATACAAAAGTATCTCTTATTCTCGAGATTTTGAACTTCTGACATTTTGTACTTTGTGTGAATTTTTAAAAATTGATTTTGTGAGGGATTTTTTTATGCCCCGGATCTTTAGATCGGGGGGCATATTGTTTTTGTTGTGTCTGTCTGTACGTATGTCTGTATACATGTCTGTCCGCAACTTTAACCTGGCTCGTAGCTTTTGAACCAGATGTGATAGGCCCTTCATATTTGGTATGTGTATTGATCATGTAAAGCTGATCACCATTATGCAAATTTCACTAAGGTCAAGTCAAAGGTCAAGGTCACAGAGATCAAAATGTCAAAATCTAGATTTTGCTTAAGCTCGTTAATTACAATTGCTAGAGGATTGATATTTTATATGTGAATAGATCTAATTAAGCTCAGTACAAATGTGAAAAAAATGGGTCAGGTCAAAGGTCAAGGTCATGGAGTGCAAATTTGAAAACTTTGACAAAAGCTTTAACATTGCCTATATCTTTCCAAATACCTTCATGTTTTGCTTGTATATTTGTCATATGAAGCTGAACAACATTATTTAAATTTCTGTAAGTCGGATCAAAGGTCAAGGTCACAGAGGTAAAATATCAAAATCTAGATCTTGCTATAGCTCGTTAATTGCAATTGCCAGGGACTTGATATTGTATATACGAGTAGATCTAATGGAACTTAGTACAGATTCACCCCCCCCCCAAAAAAAAATAGTCAGGTCAAAGGTAACTTGAGTGCAAATTTTAAAACTTTAACAAAAACTTTAACATTGTCTGTATCTTTTCAACCGGATGAGATATGACCCTCATTTTCAGCCTGTATTTTGGTCATATAAAGATAAACAACATTATGCAAATTTCACTAAGGTCAAGGCAAAGGCCAAGGTCACTTGGTCAAAAGGTCAAAATCTAGATTTCGCTATAGCTCCTTAATTACACTTGCTGGAGGCTTCATATTCTCTATGTGAATAGATCTCATAGAGCTTAGTACAAATCCACCAAGAAATTAGGGTAAGGTCAAAGGTCAATGTCATTGAGTGCAAATTTGAAAACTAAAAAACAAAAACTTAAACATTACCTATATCATTTTAACTAGATGTGATATGACCTTCATATTTGGCTGAAACCCATTATGATAGAACACAATAATTTAATTTCTTTAAAAATTTCAATAGTGCTTTCAAATTTATTATAAGATTTTCATATATGAAAAGAAAAATGATGAACGTGCAAAAAAATATCCAGTTTGGAATTGATATAAGCAGAAAATGTCAAAAACTTTTCCATGCATTTGAAACCTGGCAACCATACTTTCTTTTTAAGGGTCCTGTAGGGGTCCCTTTTTGCCAAATCTATCTTCTATTGTAAAATCACACATCACACTTATGTGATTTTTTGCTTTCACTTTGTCAACATGTGAAATCATGTACCATTTTAGGGATATTTTTTCAAGAATCATGTTAACCCCCTAATAAACATTATGAAAAGTTCAGTGAAATTCTAGAAATCCTTCAATATCAAATACACTTGGCATTTTGTTAATGTTAATGCAAAATCAGTAGAAAATTAAACAGTAAGTAATCATTGACTGAACAATGGTATATTGTATACCCAAAGAAGAAAATTATAAGAGACCATAAGAGGTTCGATTTCATGTCAAACTTTCAAATGCATGTAACATAAAAATTCCCACTAAGCTTTCTTTTTTACTCATGTGTTAGCTTTTTAAACATACTTTCAAAAAAAAAGTATAAAGAAAAATAGGGAAAACCAATTTCGTTTTTCATATGATTTGTAAAATGTGAATTTTCATAGTGATATCTATATTAAATATTTTTATCAGATTATCGCCCTTTCTGAAATTTCCTCTTCCAATTCATTTAATTATCTAGTTACCATACATCATTCAATTTGATAAATACATGTAAAATTAAGTCAAAGGAGGCTCTTTTCAATTTGTATCATGGATATAATATTGATTGATTCATTACAAATAAAAATATTTGCATATTTCATATAGTGGTACGCAGAGCGCAGCATGATCTGACCGCAGCATTTCGACCGCTGAAATTTCAACAAAAGTAGATTAAAGTGAATGTGGACACAGTAAAGAGCTTGACACAATAATTAGATGGACACAAAAAGAAGCTAGACACAAGTTATTATCTAGAAACAAAATAGGGAAAAATAAACCCTTTTGATTACTTACTGATAAAAAAACCATAAGAGCTTTGCAAAATATGTACTATCAACTACAACTTAACATCCATAGAAATTCAAAGAAAAAAAAATCAATCAAAATCTGATGAAAAATAAAGATATGACATATTTAGAAAAATTGCATTTTTGGCCCCTTTGACCCCTTGTAGCTTAGAAACGGTAAAAGCTACACATACTACTGAAAGCTTGGATCAAGAGGAATCCATTGAAAAAAATCCCATCAAACTCCGATGAAAAATAAAGATTTGACATATTTAGAAAAATTGCATTTTTGGCCCCTTTGACCCCTTGTAACTTGGAAACGGTAAGACCTACACAAAATCCGTTGCACACTGCTGAAAGCTTAGATCAAGAGGAATCCAAAGAAAAAAATCCCATCGAAATACAATGAAAAATGAAGATTTGACATATTTAGAAAAATTGCATTTTTGGCCCCTTTGACCCATTGTAGCTCGGAAACCGTAAGACCTAGACAAAATCTGTTGACAGACTGCTGAAAGCTTAGATCAAGAGGAATCCAAAGGAAAAAATCCCACAAAAATGCGATGAAAAATAAAGATTTAACACATTTAGAAAAATTGCATTTTTGGCCCCTTTGACTCCTTGTAGCTCGGAAACGGTAAGACTTACACAAAATCTGTTGGCATAACTCTGAAAGCTTAGATCAAGAGGAAATCAAAGAAAAAAATCCCATCGAAATCCAATGAAAAATAAAAATTCAACATAATCTGCAAATTCGCAATTTTGGCCCTGTTCAGCCCCTCATAGTTGGGAAAGGAAACAAGTTATCAAAAATCTAATAGCTGAGTGCCATATTAATTTTTCACAAGGAATCCATTGAAAAAAACTGCATCAAAATCAGACTAAAGATTAAAAAATTTTTTTTTGAGATTTGCCCCTGTTGGGCCCTATTTATCTCGTGAGCGGTACATGCTACGTGAAATCCGTTGCATACAGTCTCCAGATTTGAAATTTTCCCAGGAGCACACTGAAACAAACCCCATCAAAATCCAATAATTAATAAAGATTCTACAGTCAAAAATGTGAAAACGCCCAATTTCACCCCTTTTTCTGAAATGGGCAGGGCCACCAACTCAAAATTAAAACCTCTGTTTACGCATGTGCCAAGATACATCATACTAAAAATCTTATAATGATCTGTCCACTAGAAGCAAAGTTACGCTGTCCACAGACGCCGACGAAGCCAGCACCATACCAATATACGACTGCAAAATTTTTGCAGTCGTATAAAAAGTAGAAAATACCATAACAGCATTAATAACAAATTCAAAATGGCAGAAGACTTCCGATCTACCTTAAATTGTTTTTGAACTCGCTCTGTCTTTATCTAAAAACTAGAGGTACTGTGGTCCACTGGGCCACAAATGAATACCCCCGCATGCCTAATATAATAAGAAGTTTAAATAAAAGGCTGATCTTTAAAGTCAACTGCGTCTTTTAATGTTATTCAAAATCTTAATTTAGGCTAAGTATCAACATACCAATGTATCAGTAAACAGGAAGTAGTAGCCCAACAAACCTGAAAATAGCTTACACGGTACAACTCATCATCATGAAGCTCCAGACCAAATATGAAATCATTTCCACTTTTGGAAGAAGAGAAAACTGACAAAAAATTTTCATTAGTAGTGGTATATGAAACTAAGTATTAATGTATCTGCAAACAGGAAGTAGTAGTGCCACAAACTTGAAAATAGCTTACACGGTACAACTCATCATTATGAAGGTTGAGAATAAATATTAAATCATTTCCACATACAGAAGCAAAGAAAACTTTGA
>MJUU01026856.1:135989-147018 GCA_002080025.1 Modiolus philippinarum | reverse complement strand
TGACGAAAAATTTTCATTAGTAGTGGTATATGAAACTAAGTATTAATGTATCGGCAAACAGGAAGTAGTAGCGCCACAAACATGAAAATATCTGACACTGTACAACTCATCATTTGGAAGCCTAATGCTAAATATCAAATCATTCCCACCTGTAGAAGCCGAGAAAACTTTGACAGTAAAAGTGTTACGGACAGACGGAATGACGGACGGACGGACGGACGGACAGACGGACGGACACTACCATCACTATATACCCTCTGCTTTTACAAAGCGTGGGTATAATTATAATTTTGGGTACTTTCATCCGAATATCCAAAAAGGATTCCTTTTCTATACAAAAACTTGAAGCGTGTACGCGCAGCCTGTGGGCTACACATCCACGGGGCGTGGACACGCAGCCACTGCCTAACATTGATGTTGCCACTGTAACTCAAACTACCGGTATACACGGTAAATTGCAGATTTTTGCAAGTAACATAAAAATCAGATAGAAATAAAAATTATCAGCATGACAAGATCTGTATCCTGTATTTGTGAAGAATATCTGATTATCTATTTTGGACTACTTCATGTACTTAGCGTATAGCTAAAAGTTAACTCATAAACTTTTTAAAGATCTCTGAAACTATGAAGCAAGTCTTAATCACACTTGTTTACAACAGTTGTTAGATAGTCTGAAAATTATGTTCGGCAACTTTGGGTCCTATCCAAGATTGTCATTGCTTTGTTTTAAGAAATTCTCATCTTTCTTCTCTGAATCAAACTACCGAGTAAATTTAAACCAAACGTACTCACGACGGTGTTTAGGTAGTCAACATTAACAGTTGTGTTTGGTAGGTTCATACTTATCAAAGATGGCCACCAGCAGGGTACAAAGTTTAATGCTGAAACTTATCATGGTTATAAAGAAATTAAAAAAATTCTTAGAAAGTAATTGCTTATAAAACAAATCTCGGTCAAAATAGTTCTTTGATGATACAAATGTATTTTTATGTCCCCAGATCAAGGGGGCATATTGTTTTTGTCTCAGTCCGTGTGTCTGTCTGTCTGTCTGTACGTCCGAAACTTTAACCTTGGCTATTACTTTTGAACTGTGTAAGATAGACTTTTTATACTTGGCAAGTGTATAGGTCTAGTCAAGAACAACATAAATATGCAAAAAATAGGTCATATCAAAGGTCAAGGTCACAGAGGTCAAAAGGGGGTTTAATTCAGTGTTTTCCCACTTTTGACTGAAGAATCTGGGGCATATGTATGTTTCACAAACACATCTTGTTTTCTGTTAGAAATGTCAATGTTTAATTGTTCAATTTGTTGTCTTTTTATATTTATCTAATCCCATCATTGTTTTCGGACTTATTTTGAAAGTAAAGACTAGGAGTCTCACTCACTTTAACTTGCATTTATTAGTGTTTACGGTTGCATGCCTTATTAAATAAATTTGCAGTTACTTCGGTATTTAATTGTTTATTACCACTGGGTCGAAACCTCTGCTGGTGGACTGTTAGTCTACGAGGGTATTCACCAAAACGGTAGTCAGTACTTCGGTGCTGGCTGGAAAACCGACTTTATTTGGAATTTGCAATATTTAAATGTTTGTAAATTTTGTTTAAAACTAAGGATTATCTCCCTCGTAAAAAGTTCTGACCTTTGGTGAATTTGACTTTCTATTTAAATTTTATTGGTTATTTGCTCTCTCTCTCTCTCTCTCTATATATATATATATATATATATATATATATATATGTTTTATACGTCTTTCAGTTTATGGCCTTCCAAATATTTTGATTTTATCTGCACTGAAGAGACATAATTTGTCGAAATGGCCATCTGAATGAACTTCGGAATTTAGTTATTTATTTCAACAATATTCTAACTAACTTACGAGAGCACTGCCCCGAAAATTGAAGTCATCACTTCTTTAAGCAAAATCAGTGCAGATATTTTTTCTACAGTAACATCCATATTTTGACTTAGAGATTCTGGCATGTTCAATACCGTGGATGTCTATCTAGAAACAGAAGCCCTTCGACCACTCGATGTATCTAGTCTCACCCATAGCTGTTGTTTGGCCTGTGTGTTGTTCATCTGCATGTATCTTGATTCTCATGCTTTGTGTATACTTGTTGACTTCGTTATTGCCTTCATTTTACTGTTTTTGGACTTTTTTTTCTTTTTTGTTTACCTGGCGATAGCTCGGGTGAGCTTTTGTCATCTGTCGTAAACTTTTCATTCAAATATCTACGAAACCACAAGGCAAACTCATTGGAACCAAACGAGTTCACAATAGTCATTGGATGGTCAGCCGTTAAAAAATATATCTGTCAAGTCCACATCGCTTCCAAGAGGGTTGTCAGCGGGAATAACTAGAGCATATCGAAACTGGCGTTGTCGGAATGGCCCCGCAATTTCGATCCTGAAATTCCATGCAAAAGTAAAATTGAGGTAAGTGGGGATTCACATTCTGTTTGGCACAAATGTGTTGATACAGTAATTTGCTGGATACAGTGAATTCTTGAATTTTTACCAAACCATGTCATTTTTCAGCTTCAGACTTAATATCAAATCATTCCAAGTTGATACAGGTCTAAAAATCTTATGAAGATAATTTGGTTTATAGTAAAAAGTAAAAGTATTGGCAAACAGGAAGTGGTTGATCGACAAATTTGAAAAACCACTTTTGCAATTCAACTCATCATTTCAAAGCTTCAAACCAAATTTCCAATCATTCCCTCCAGTAGAAGCCAAGAAATCTGTGACCAAAATTTAGTTNCTTGGATAATTGCAAACAAACTTGGTCACAATAGTTCTGGGGTAATCCCTCTTCAAATAGTTGTGTTGATCATACTCATACCTCATCCAAGGTGGCTCACAATTGACAACATAATTTTGCATAGTATGGTATGATCTGTTTGGTTGTCTAAAAGGCCATACACCAAATCCAGTCATCTTTTTTCAACTTGAATTATAGCGAAACACACCAATATCAGCTACTATATAAAGCAATATTCCTTATACTACAATTGCAGCAATAAGAGAAGCAGAGAGACAGAGAGAAACAACAAAAAGACGATATAACGGACATCAAAATTGCAAGCAGTTCTTGGTGTTCATAGTATTTTCCGTTCAGTGATGCGATTCCGGGATACCATTCCTATATATAGCAACATGACCAATGTACCATACTGTCTTCTACTTTTTTTTCAGTAGCTTTCATATTAAACTTGCAACAAAAAATAAGCGTGAACGTGAAATTTCGAAAAAATCAAGCATGATGCGTGATTTAATCAGAATTGAATTTTTGCATGATTACGTGAAAGGTACCACCCTTCCAGACCTCCTTTAATTTTGGATGGTATACTAGATTACCACACTCAGAAAAGAATAGCACCCTCAACTACCGTCTCCAGTGATATACTTCCTGCATGTGGTAATCTAGTATATCATCCTCAATTGCAGGCAGTATATATGTGTAAAATATATTACCACTGGGCCGATGCCTCTGCTGGCCGACCATAAGTCCCCGAGGGCATCCACTAACCCAATAGTCTTTACTTCAGTATCGGTGCTGACACAAAAACCAATTTTATTTTTAAACTTGCAATGTCTTAATTTTGGAGAAATTTGCTGAAAAAAAGGAGTATTTCCCTTGTATATAGCTCTGTCCTTTTATAGCTTGTTTTGGCTTTTCATTAAGATCTTTTTGGTTATTGGTTCTCTATCTGTTTTATGGTCTTCCAAATGTTTTGATTTTATCTGCACTGAAGAGACTAAGTTGTAGAAATTGCAATTCATTGCATGTTGATGTGTACCTCTCCACGAATAGAAAGACAAACTGACGTACAAATGGAATGACACATATACTAACAGACAGTAAGGTATACAAGATTATTCCCTAAGTCCCTTCCTACATGTCTTTTGTTGGATGAAACTATTCTGCTATGGCAGTCATCTTGGATGGTATGAGATAAAAATCTGAATAGGATCTGGCAACTATACATTTCATCTAAGTTTTGTTGTAACTGTGCAAATAGTTTCAAACAGGGAGAATTTTTACACATTTACAATAGAGTCTTTTGTTAAGCTATGTACCACTCTGGAGGCCATGTTTTTTTTGTGTGAAGTGCACAAAATAAGCAATCTTTCATTTAAATCATTCAAGTTTTATTATCAGGAAGAAAATATGAAATCAATATTAATCTACAGCATATACCGGTGGTCATGAGGATGATAATGATTAATTCCAACAATTCATTAGATAAAGGACAGTTTGCCATAAAAAATTATTGCTGACAACTAAAAGTAAGCTGTCAATCAGGTTTTTTATCTTTGTAATAAAACTTCTTGTGTGTCATGACTCTGTATGAAGTGTGCCTTTTAAATACCAGGTAGCTCCTTTTCCTTTATTTACACAATAATCCTGAAATCGGATAAAAATATACATTTATTTATATCTAAAGACATACCTAAATACTCAGATGAACTCACAAAATAAAAGACTATATAATTTTTCTGAAAACATGTTCATATTGTGGTATTAAACTGATTACTGTTATTTGTGGTACTGCATTTTTTTTTCCTTCAGCTGAATATAACCTGGAGGAGACATAGTTATGTATACTGAAAGGAATTCCCACTGTATTATTGCTTATTGGAAATCCCAAAATTAACCTGTCTTTGAGAGTTTTAGGAATATAACAAACTCAAATCAAGGTTTTATTTTTTTGCAATATTGTTCTTCAAAATCACATTTTTCACTGAAAGGAGTGTCATACTGTATGGCTGATAAGTAAAATTCCAACAATTAGCCTAGATCGACCTATTACCGATGTACTTAAATGTTTTTGGTTGTAAAAATATAAATTTGAAAAATATATCATTGAACCTTCGTTGGTATGAAAAGCCTATATCGGTGTGTGTCCAAAACCGAATTATTGAAAATTTCCTCGTTTTTAAAAAATATCCTGTGTCCATATATCCATGATGCAATAAGTCGCATAAAAACTGAACTTTACCTTTTATCGAGGTATTTTGCAAAACATAATTTATACACTATTTATAAACACAAAACTCTTTGATAGTTGTCTAAAATAGTATTTGAAGCCATATGTGTACTATGGATTCAAATTCAGTCTTAAATGCTAGATTTGGCGATGGACAATTGCGCAAAAAGGTAGGACATTTGCACAAAAAAACGAGGACAATTGTGCAAACGAAAAGAGGACATTTGCGCAAACGAAAAGTGGACATTTGCGCAAACGATAACTGACTTCTTTTTTCAATAATTTTTACCCAATTGCTCAAATCTTTATTCAGCATATTTTTGTTTATATGCCCTCTTCTGTAGGCGTTAGCTGGACCTTTTCCGTTGTCGCCTGCTCACCACTTGGAGGTTGAGGTATGATTCTGAGCAAGATATAGATCGTAGTTGGTAAATATTAATTAAATCTCTCAAATAAAAATCACTAATTTCAAGACGTAAAACTAGCACTATTTACAACAAGTCTTTTATACTGGGCTTTGAATTTGTGACCGATGGTGGTAATTATTTATAGTAAAGTGGAGTCGTAATATTTCGTCATTGATGTATTTGCGACAGGTTTCTAAAAGACTAACTTTTTCCTTTTCAATTCTAGGAATTACAGCCTGAGCATTGGTGTATCTTATTTTGATGTAAGTGTAATTGCTTTATAAAGGTAATTCGCGCAAACAGACATCAATTTTGATATAACGAATGGTAAATTAGATACTAAAATTTATGATAAAAGGGATGATTTTTCTTTTCCCATAGTTAATTATCCATTACTGGATGGCGATGTTCCATTAGCGCCATCATATGGTGTTTACATATCTCAACTTGTTCGATTTGCTCGAATATGTAATAACGTTTGCGATTTTAATGGACGGAATCTTTTCATAACTGAAAAACTATTACATCAGGGTTTTCGTTATCACAAACTAGTTAAAACCTTTACTAAATTTTATCATCGATATAAAGACTTAGTTCATAAATACAATGCAACCTGTAAACATCTAATCAAGGCTGGTATTTCACATCCCTTATTTTACAGTAATGTTTTACATAAGAGCAAAAAATACCAAAACTCGCCTAACAAACTTATAAAACCTTTAAATCGTCTAATTCATAGGGGTTATAATTACGGTATTGTCGTCAAGTCATTACGTATGGCCTTCTTTGGTATTAACATTGATTTTTTGATAGGGTCTTTGCAATTTTACTAAACACATTCTAAATTTCTAAAATCTGTATTGCATGGACACGGGTTATGTATTCCGGTATATACATGAAATCATTATTCTAAACTCCTCACAGGAAGGGATCTTGGTGGAAGCTGTATACTGAGGGTACATAACTTACTTTGTCAGTTGGTAATGGGTCTGGAGCTGGCATGTCAGTTAACTGTTAGTAGTCTCTTGTGATTTCATGTTTTTGTCCGTATACTAGTATTTAGTTCTTTCAGTTTCATTTTTCACAATTGACTCAGTCCTGTTGCCAACTGAATTTTACTGTTGTTACGATTGTTTTTTGATTTATCACATTGGCTGTAGGGGGAAGGTTTGGATCCAATAAANCTAAATACTCAGATGAACTCACAAAATAAAAGACTATATAATTTTTCTGAAAACATGTTCATATTGTGGTATTAAACTGATTACTGTTATTTGTGGTACTGCATTTTTTTTTCCTTCAGCTGAATGTAACCTGGAGGAGACATAGTTATGTATATGCAGGATAAATACTGAAAGGAATTCCCACTGTTTTATTGCTTATTGGAAATCCCAAAATTAACCTGTCTTTGAGAGTTTTAGGAATATAACAAACTCAAATCAAGGGTTTATTTTTTTGCAATACTGTTCTTCAAAATTACATTTTTCACTGAAAGGAGTGTCATACTGTATGGTTGATAAGTAAAATTCCAACAATTAGCCTAGATCAACCTATTACCGATGTACTTAAATGTTTTTGGTTGTAAAAATATAAATTTGGAAAATAAATCATTGAACCTTCCTTGGTATGAAAAGCATATATCGGTGTGTGTCCAAAACCGAATTATTGATAATTTCCTCTTGTTTTTAAAAAAATATCCTGTGTCCATTTATCCATGATGCAATAAGTCGCATAAAAACTGAACTTTACCTTTTATCAAGGTATTTTGCAAAACATAATTTATACACTATTTATAAACACAAAACTCTTTGATAGTTGTCTAAAATACTATTTGAAGCCATATGTGTACTTTGGATTCAAATTCAGTCTTAAATGCTAGATTTTGATACAAATAACGGTGTTTTATTACCAAGTGTCCAATTTAGGCTCCATCATTTGATGCACTACCCTAGAAATATTGTCATCTTCTAAAATATCTTAAAATGTAGATGTATTATTCAATGTGTAACTAAATACAATATTTTAATGTCATTTTTAATCCTTTAAAAGTACAAGTAAGTTAAAAGCACTTAGAAAAGGATATATTTGGGTTGTGCATTTCTGTCCTTCTGGTGAAAATTGAAGATTTTTTCCTTAAATTTAGGGTACATCTGTCTACGATGTGTTTGATAGTTGCAAGCAATCTTAATAAATACTCTGATTGGGTACAGTTCACCCCAAGGGTATGCCCCCATTCATCAGGAATAAAAGCCAGTTACTCCCCTGATTTCTTTGAATTGTGAGGTAACTGTTTGTCATACATGTGCAAAATTTTACTGAAAGTTGAAATTCCCTTGATAGCACATTATTCATAAAAATGTATCTCAAAATGATCTTTTCCGACTACTTCTGTATATATTCGTTATCTACAAGTAATTACTCATTTGATTAAATGTTTGTTAATGAATAAAAGGAAAAGGGTGCAATTTTTTCATGAAAATTAAAAATACCACGGAAATAGGCATGCATCGATAATAGGTAGTGTCAGTATAAGTGGTTTTAACAATTTCAGGCAATTTACCAAAACTGGAACCAAAATATATAATATTAATAATATACCTATTAACTTGTGAAAAACTAATGTTTAAACTAGAAGAAATTGAAATTGTAATTGCTTATTAGAGTTTCAAACAATAGAAGAAATTGTAATTGCTTATTAGAGTTTCAAAAAATAAGTGACCTCTGACAGTTTTAGAAAATTTACACTAACTAGAATCAAGTTCAGTTATTGAAAATCACTGTTTTCACTGAAAGGAAATCAAACTGAATGGTTGCAAAGTGGTTTCTGATATTCAGGAAATTTACTAAACTGGAATAAAAGACTTGAAATTCAGTTCTTGAAAATCACTGTTTTCACTGAAGGGAATTTCATACTGTATGGTTGATTTGTAGAATTTTAAAACTAAATGTAATTATAAAATAAATATTATCTTTTCATTTTCAAATGGTATAATATATTTTATGGCATTTTCCACTTCCCTTACAAACAATCAGATTTTACTTGCCAAATTTTTCTTACAATTAACTCGATGAGTGCTCTGTGATTGTTTATATGTTGTATTGTCTATTGGTCCCTTCGTCGGGCAATGGATGAGACTTCTTTGCCCGATATGTTATGCTTGTTATCAGCCCCGCATCCATGACAAAATGGATATATGGATGTAAAGTTATTCAACAATTGGCAAGTGAATTCCACTCAAACCGGTGCTAGGGCCATCTTGAACTTACTATGAGGTAGGTGTGTTTGCTCTTTGTTGAAGGCTTCATGCTGACTTCAAGATGAAGACCGCATGAAAGCATTGTTTCATTTGCCTAATCTTATCATGTATTTATAGGGATTTTGTCCAATGAACATTTACTCCATATCCCTTTATTTGTTAATTGTAAATAAGCAAAAAAATCATATAAAACATCGAAATAACTCAAATATCTTTAGAATTTTATAAATTTTCAATTGCTTACTAGGATGGCTTTTCAAAATTGTAAAAATTTGGGATCAATGGGTAAAACTGTCAATTCATTTAATGATGTTTAGACCTTTTGCTAGAATTTAACTTCAGAACATTTCACCTGATCTGTACTATTGAGTGAATATAAATAAAATTGACTTTAATTTCATTCATATAATTATACACAGATCAAACCAATGACACAAAGTATGCAAACAGGTAACACATTTACAAACAAAATACAGATACAGGTACAAGTCATTGTGAGTAACAAAAGCCGTATCATTTTATCTAACATTACATTTCATATAAAATAAAACAGAAATATTACAGTGTACTTAGAGTAGCTTGAATGATACAGAAAGTTGTATCTCCAAAAGTCCATTGCCAATATACTTTTAGAACAAATTGAGATTTTCAAGTCACATTAAAAAAGAACTATCATTGGTCCCAGTTAAGAAAGTCTTGGCAGGGAAGGTTGATCACATGATCTTAGGGAAGGTTGATCATATGGAAGGTTGATCACATGATCTTAGGGAAGGTTGATCATATGATCTTAGGGAAGGTTGATCATATGATCTTAGGGAAGGTTGATCATATGATCTTAGGGAAGGTTGATCTTATGGGGATATGATACAGTACCAAGGGCAGATAATAACATCGCCGGATCTGGAATGTTGTTTTTGCGACGTCACAGATTAGAGCGCGACGTCATAAGTCACCAGACTTCGCGAATTGCGTACAGGTTACAAATCCTTGCTGTCTGTGAAACCATGTAAAATAAATCTATGATAAAATCAATGTGGTTAAATATGAATTGCTCATAACGAAATAGGGAACGTGGCAGCTCAAGATTCGACATGGTTCTCAAATTGAAACCTGATAGCAAAAATCTCCTTTCGACATCGTTTCTAATAGAATCATTTTTTCCCAAAGGCATCGTTAACAATAGAGTTAATTTTCAGGGCAATTTCACGGCACTTTATGATTCGAATTTTCAGGGGATGCTTTGAGAATTCAATTAAAAATCCCATGAAAATACTTTCACGGGTTAAATACAAAATGCTGTGACAATGTATTATCAGTAAATACTAGACGATACACATGCGTGATAATTATTTAACTCTAAATGAGGGTCAGTATGATCTTTTCAGTCGGGACAACAGGAATGGCCAATTATTTCACAGAGAATTTGGAAAAAAATTTATCAGGAACAGAATTCGGTCAATTTTATTTTTCGGGATGACTGAGGGAATCGTACATTTTTTTCCTGGGGAAATTGGGGTCAAACCTTCCTACCCACCCCCTTAAATTAAACCAACGCAAGATACAATGAATTCTAATTTTTTTTCATTAAAGGTCACTCTTTATTGATCTATGAACAGCGGCATAAGGGAAATCATCACACAAAGTCACTAGAAGGGTCGAGTTGTATTCGACTGATCTTTGTGAATATCTTCAGACGCAAGTAATCATTAATCACAGGATCAATTCTCTGTTCTGTTTGATGTCTTTTATTTCCTGTTTAATGAAATTGAATTCTGTTCTATTTTTCGCAACACTAATAAGCGAGAAAACATAAGTTTACGACGTTTTTTCCAAGGAAAATGTAATGTAACGTCATTTCGCGCCAAAACCGGGAATGCTCATTTGTAGTGATAAAAATGCCAGTTTTCTCTCTGTAGCTTTAAATTAAGCACATAGACCCCCATTTTTCAAAGCGAATTTTGGAAGAGTGATGATTCACGGAGATCTCTTGGAATTATGAAGAAAAAATCAGTTCACAATTTTTTTCTATGTGAAATTTTACTTACAAGAAATGAACGTTTTTTCTGTAAATATGAACATAAATGTCAATTTCGAACCACAAATGTTGAAATTTTCTTTTGAAATGTATAAAAAAAATGTACTTACATTCTTTAGAAATATCTCAGGAAACTGTAGCAAAAAACCGGAAGTAAATAGCTTAATTCGTTCAAAAGTTATGACATTTTACATATTGTTGTAAAAATACAATTTTTACGCATTATTTGGGAAAATGGGCAATTTTGAATCGCAATTATCTCGAAAACGAAATCATGAAGGTATATTTTTCTTTGCAGATTTGGAAAGAGCATACTCAAATTGACTT
>MJUU01026856.1:108490-133789 GCA_002080025.1 Modiolus philippinarum | reverse complement strand
ACTGTTGTGTTAGGTGATGAACTTTGTTACAGTTCGATCTTTTATAAACTGGATTTTTAATAACTATTACAGAGGTGTATTCATGTTTTTGATTATTTCAAACAAATTTTTAAACTGTGAAAATTTTTGTTTTCATACGTATAATCAGTTGAACATTTTTATTTTTGGGTAATTCACGTACTTTTGGAGATAATGTAAATCACTTTTAGTATTATTTTGGTATAAAACACAAAATCAGTGATTTGATTATGGGAGATAATAAATTTACCAAGAGAGGTAATAGAACACGAAAAATTATCTCCCATCAATAAAACAGGGGTTTTCACATTTTCTCCCTCAAAATGATATGCACGATTAAATATTTGTGGGCATATCAAAATTTGTTAAAGTAAATATCATTTACTTATATTTTTATTCATAAACAATTTACATAAAAAACAATGCAAAGTCTTTGCAAAATTAAAAACAGAAATTTACTTCATCTATGAAGGCTATTATTAAATAAGAAAATAGATCAACATGCTCATTAACCAAACAGACAAAAGATTTTTTCCTGAGGTGAGTATCAACTTCTCAATTTGGTAAACCAATTCTACAGTTTATTGGTAACAATTTAGTTGTCAATCTGTTGAATTGGTAGCCAAATGGCCAATAAAATTGGTCTAAGCTTATGCTTGAAGGACAGTAACATGCTGAACATTTTTGCAATTTAAACTTAACCTCTATCTGTTATAGTTTTTTTAATAAAAAATATAAAAACATCAAAATTTTGAAAATTTTACGGAAAAAGGGCAATAACTCTTAGACAGGTAGATCTTCTCATGCTGATCATTTTTACTCTCACGTCAGATTTTTGATATCTTTAACGGTTTTTGAGTTATTTGCCAAAAACTGTAATTTACCCATATGTTCTACTTTTAGTAACGGCAGCCATGTTGTTTGACCTAAGACATACAAAATAATAAATTTAAAACTAGATACCCTAGTGATAATTCAGTTAAAGTTTGGTTCCATTTGACCCAGTGGTTTCAGAGGAGAAGATTTTTGAAAGTGAGCTAACGATGTATGGACGACAGACACCAGTTGATGGCAATAGCTCACCCTGGCATATAGCCAGGTGAGCTAAAAAGTAAACAGCAAAAGATGAAAGATAGTAAGAAGAAAAGAACAAGTCTTCACTGCCCCTAGGAAAATTGAGAATGGGCAGGGGCAGGAATCTTAGCCTTAAATACAACAACTAGCAAGTCAGCTCTTCTACCTGACATGTAGGAGGGGTCTTTATACTGTATGGAGAGTGGTGTTCCTCAAAAGAATTTGTGTACAATGATTCGCAACCAGGCTTTCAATTTTCTGACGTGATTACCCAACTGCCATTGTACATTGGAAGAAATGGGAGGGGCAGGAAATGAACCTTTGCAATTACTCGTTTACGAGAAATATAGAAGGGACTTAATACTTCATGAGACACGTCATTGCTCCACACAGTTTGTCTATAATGGTTCGCATTTCAGTCTTTCCACATGGAGAATAAAGGGCTACGCCGAGCGCAGCATGATACGACCGCAGCATGTCAAACACTGAAACTTGAACGAGTGTAATTCAAAATGCATGAGGACACAGTAAAGAGCTTGATACAATAATTAAATGAACACAATAAAGAACTAGACCAAGTAATTAGCTGCACACAAACTAATGCAAATATAAAAATTAGCATTAATGATTCCTTATATAGATCGGAAGTGGTAAGAGGTATATCAATTGGTCAATGGTCAACATACTACTTTAACAATATGATAAGAGGAATCCAAAGAATTGAACCCATTAAAATCCAACAAAAAAATAAGTATTTTACATATTTTGAAAATTTCAGCCCCTTTAACCCCTTATAGCTCGGAAACGGTAAGAGCTGCACCAAATCCATTGACAAAATGCCAAAGCTTACATTATATCAAGAGGAATTAGAAGAAAAAAGTAACATGAAATTCTGATGAAAATAAATTTAGAAAATTTCGAAAAAAAAATGCAATTTTTTTATTTTGGCCCTTTCACCCCTTGTAGCTTGGAAACGGTAGGAGCTACTAGAAATCCCCTGGCATATCTTTGAAAGCTTATATCATGAAGAATCTTAATAAAAAATCCCATCACAATCCGCTGAAAAATAAAGATTTCACATATTTTGAAAAATTGCCATTTTGACCCCTTTGACCCCTTGTAGCTCAGAAACAGTAAAAGCTACGCGAAATCTGTTGACACACCACTGAAAGCTTATATCAAGAGGAATCCAGAGAAAAAAATCTCATCAAAATCCGATGAAAAATAAAGATTTCACATATTTAGAGAAATTGCAATTTTGGCCCCTTTGACCCCTTGTAACTCGGAAACCATAAGAGCTACACAAAATCTGTTCACATACTCCTATAAGCTTATATCATGACAAATCAAAAGAAAAAAATCCCATAGAAATCCGATGAAAAATAAAAATTTTACTTAATCTGCATGTTTGCAATTTTGCCAAGTTTGGCCCCTCATAACTCAGAAAGGAAACAAATTATCAAAACTCTGATGGTGCATAAGGAATCCATTGCAAAAAACGGCATCAAAATCGGACTAAAAATAAAAAAATAAATTTTTTAAAATTCACCCCTTTTGGACCCCATTTATCTCATGAACGGTACATGCGGCATGAAATCCATTGACATAACACTGATTGGAAATTAACTCAGGAGCACACTGAAAGAAACCCCATCAAAATCAGATAATTAATAAAAATTCTACAGCTAAATAGGTAAAAACACCCAATTATGCCCTTTTTGGCCCCTATTTTAAACGGGAGGGCCATCATGACCTAAACCGATCCACACCTTCCTTTTGTTACAAGGAACATTTTGTTAAAATTTCATAAGGATTGATCAACTTGAACTTGAGTTATTGGCCAAAACTAAAAGTGTCTACAGACAATGACGCCGACAACGGAGACGACAACGACAACCACGACGACAGCGCCATACCATTATACGACCACAAAATTTTTGCGGTCTAATAAAATAGGGTAGGGGAAGGAAATTTATCGTTCCAAATTATTACCAGACTACCCTGAATAGGCATTCCCCTATCAACCACTTGGGACGCGCCCGGCAGTATTGTTTCCACAGTGACCAACATCAATTTTCCGCTTTCAAGAACGTTGTCAATCTCTCGAAAGCTTCTCTTTAACACCGATTGCCTATTTTCGGAAAAGGGTATGATTTATTTCAAGGTTTATGAAAACTGTACATTTGCAATGTGAATCCGTAGTGCATATTTTTACTTGAAAATCCGTAGAAAATACGGAAAATCCGTATTGGTAAACACCTCTGCATCAAATGGCAGAAATCATATTCTGTTTTATAGCTATACTTACAAAATGAAACTGTAAGAATGCAGATAGGACTCTGGACTGAAGATAGCACTGGTAACCCTACTTCTGAATGTATATTTATACAATGAAGAATGACCAGTTTCAGTTCTACTGTGAACATTTGGTCAGAGACAAGTGGTTTATAATGAATTGTCCTTCAGTATTTTTACTAATTCAGGTATCGCATGATAATGTTAACCGTAGCCCATATATTAAGTAGGTATCATAAGTGTCAGCTTGTTAGCCAGTATATTAGCCGGTTTGTAAGCCAGCTGGCAGGTATTTACCAAATTGTCCATGTGGTGTCAAATAAGATGGCTCTACTATCTGTTTAAATGTCTTCCTGTTGTTTACAGATATAACTGCACTATTACTTGTATAAAATCATATTTACTGTGTTGTAAATACTGTTTCATATTGCAAAACAAAACATTGGTCAGTTATCTATGTGTACCAAATTAGTTATATATTGTCAAAGTAGAGATAAATTTATCTTCAATACTGTAAAAGCAGAAATATTCATGGTGATTTTTTTTTTATGGGTACATTTTACAGATCCAAAATCCAGCTTGCATGAGAAAAATTATTTAAAAAATAAAATTTTATACAATGCAATTTATAGTTGAAATACAATTTTGCCAACCAAAGAATTGATTCTGTGACGTCACTAGTTGGATGCACAAACAAGCCTGTATGCTATCAATGAAATTAAAACCCAGGAATTTGATTCTGTAATTCTAGTAATACTATAAATTATATGAATTAGTTTTTACAAGAAATAGTTATTAATGTTCAATCCACAAAATTTTATCCCATCAAAGAGGCTACTGATATATGCTTGTTAAATTTATCTCCACTTTGACCATATATAACTAACTTGGTACAGGGAGTTTCTCAATGACCTTCAGTCCAATTTTATTAAAAGTAATAGAGATGATGATTGGATCTTACAAATGAGAACTCTGAGACCCATCGGTATTGGAGTCCATCTGATATCAGTGAACCGACTCCATACTATTTTTAACCTTTAATTTACTTTTTTCAAAACATGAAGTGTACCTTTACTAAGTAACACTTTGTGCATAGTTACCCTTAATACGGAACAAGGTCATACAAATAGAAAATGGTTTGAGTGAACTAGCCTAAGAATTATGTCCTCTGAAATTTGTATGTCTCCTCATACAGATAAAAATAAGTTACTACTTTGTATATACAAATTATCTTGTAAATTAAAACTTGTTTTGGACAAGAAAATCTAGTACTGCTTAAAATGGGAACCCTTCTGTCTCAAAAGTGAGAATTATCAATGTTGAATATTAATGACTTACAGGATCAAGCTTATCACCAGTAAATGTTAAAGCATACAATGATTCTTCTGCTGTTCCTGGTGGCCACTGAAAACATATATATAATTTTTTTATTTGCAAAGTCTCTCATAATGAGGAATACAGTGAAACCTGTTTAAACCAACCCCTTTGGGACTAAAGATTTTGTTTGTTTTACACAGATTCAAGATATATGGAAATTGATACAAAGGGGCCTTACATTGTATTTAGACAGGTTTTCGGTTTAGTCGGGGTTCAGTTTAGACAGGTTTCACTGTATAAACAAAATCTGTAGTCTGGTATGCAGAGCTTTCAATCCTGAGCACCCTTCAGTGGAACTTTGTTTGTGTAGAATACATGAATTTATAATTTCAAATTGTTCTATGCTACACAGACAAAGTTCGATTGAAGAAGGTCGGTTCACAAAGAAAAGCTCCAGATATGAGATTACAGATTTTGTTAATCTATTGTAGATTTAAAAGTAGATGTGTGAGAATGATACCAATATCTTCACCATCAGACTCTTACAAATCATTTCTTTTATTATTCAAACTACATTATGTATATGTAGTAACCACCAAGGTACTCCCATATCGAATACTATATAAAAAAACTGTCATATTTTTTAAATTTGAGGGATTAAATGCTTAAAGAAGGGCTTATTTTTGGGGGATACACAATGTTAGTGCTGTATTTTTTGTTGAGTTTGTATTATGTTCTGGGTGTTACGTCATCGTTGTTCATGTCGTTTCTCTGTGTGTGATCCTTACATTGCCATATATTCACGAATTAAGATTTTTTGGTTGTTACTTAGGGGCTAATGATCTCTACATACTGATGCAACCTGTATAATACTATAACACAACCTACATTTTTTTTCAGTCAAGTAAAACATAGGTAATCAACGATTACAAAGTTCCACTTGTTATGGCACATGGACACAGCAACCCAGTTTTGCCAGGGTGCTGACCTACCATCCCTGATGCATGCATACTTGAACTTACTATGAGGTATGAGCAAAGCTCATTGTTTAAGGCCTCATGGTGACTTCAAAATGAAGAACGACAATAAAAGCATTGTTCCTTTGCTTGTTTTACCAAGTATTTATAGAGACTTCATCTCATGTGCATTTACTCTATATCCTCTCGTTGTTTATACAAAAACTAGATGATTCTACGACGTAAAAATACTTAGATCTGAACTGGGATGTGAACTTGAATGTAAGTCGATCATGCGGAAAAGACAGGTCAAAGTGACCTAATTTTGCCTGGATGCTGACCAAGCCCAAAAGACACATGTACATGCAAGGTTAAATGATCCTACCATGTACAGTTACTTAGATCTGAACTTGGACCTAAACTTGAATGTTAGTCGATAATGTGGAAAATATAGGTCAAAGTGACCTAATTTTACCTGGATGCNGACCTACTGCCAAAGATGCATGCACATGCAAGGTAAGATGATCCTACCATGTACAGTTACTTAGATCTGAACTTGAATGGAAACTTGAATGCAAGTCAATCATGCGGAAAACATAGGTCAAAGTGACCTAATTCTGCCTAGATGTTGACCTACTGCCAAAGATGCATGCACATGCAAGGTTAGCTGATCCTACCATGTACAGTTACTTAGATCTGAACTTGGACTAAAACTTGAATGTAAGTTGATCATGCGGAATATATAGGTCAAAGTGACCAAATTTTCCCTGGATGCTGACCTACCCCAAAAGATGCATGCACATGCAAGGTTAGATGATCCTACCATGTACAGTTACTGAGATATCAACTCAGACCTAAAATTAAATGAAAGCTAATCAAGTGGAAAATATAAATCAAAGAGACCTAATTTTCTCGGAGGCTTTGAGATAGCCCAAGATGCATCTGTATGCAAAGTTTGATGACCCTATCTAAAAGGGGACGCAGACGTAGAGGTAGACATGGACCCGGACGCCGAGGGTACTCTAATAGTCCCCCTCAACTTCGTTGAGGCGAACTAAAAAATGATACAAAAGAATCCTAAATAATATACTTTTTTCATTTTAATATACTTTTTTTCATTTTCTAATCAAACTTACCATATTGTCTAGTTTAAGACTACCTGCCTCCTCTAAAGCTTCCTCTAACATCTGATCTGTTATTCCTGTACTAAGTATATACCCTGAGGAACACTGTGTTAATCGAATATTTAACAATCGTCTTAATTCATTAATTGTTAAAATATATCTACTTTGTAATTTTTCACTAACAAAATTTAATAATTCTGTACTTTTCTCATCATATTTGATTGAATTTGAATTTGTAGATTGTTTATCACAATTTAAAACTTGACTATTTGATCCATTAACATGATTAACTTCAGATATTTCCATTGGCTCCTGTGGTGTAGTAATATCTTCTTCTGCACTACTTTCAGTGTCCATTTTAATATCAGGTTCAATGTCACTGTGATCTGATACAGATCGACCACTTAATGTTCTTTTTCTACGTGGTGATCCTTTTGAGGAGTTTCTTCTTCGTCTAGCAGGTTTGTCAATTCCTGGAATTCCATGATCTATATAAAGAAATTTTCAAAATTCATATCTACTAAGTTACCAGTGTTCTGAAGAACATCACTTATTGTTTTCAGATGGGACATATCCCCAGTTATAACATTGACAATTTTTAATACAAAAACATGTTTTCCTCTCAATACTAGATAATTTATTTTATACTGTATCAGAACTAATTTATTTTATACTGTATCAGAAATTCAATATGGACTAAAAACATGTGACCAAAAATTGATTTTTTTTTTCACATATCTCAATGGAAGTGTTTAATATCTATTACATATTATTCACGATTTTCGAGTATATAATTCATATTCTGTTTTATATACCTGGATCTATGAAGCACAGGAGATAAAGGGTACAGCAGACAAGTATAACATGTATCCATGAAGCCCAAATTTCAATAATATTATCCTCAAGAATTTTTCATATATTCATTTAAGTTGATAGACACTTCTATTTGATTGCTTACAATATTTCTGTAGTCTTTTTCCCATATGCTGAAAAAATTGTAATGATGTATTTAACAATGTTCTGCTATTTTGGAGATTTCAAGTCACAAAAATCTCTTCCCAAATGGATCTCTGGACCAAAAATCAAAGCTCGGCCTAGTTTTGTAATTAACAACTAGGTAAATAGTCTTGAAACCCTAAATTTGCAAAGTTTCACAAAAAGTAAGGTACATTTCTGCAGAAGGAACCACTTTCATATTTGAAGACAATAAAATGTGAAGCATTGTCTTACCTTTATCATTAAATTTCTTTTCATGTTCTTTAGGAATCTTTAGTTGTTTACATAAAATCTGATATTTAGAATCCCAGAATGATTTCTGTCTATGAACTATTTCTGGATTTCTGCAAGAAAAAAAACAATGTATTACTGCTGACACCTTTGAACTTAAATATTGTGAGATATGTATAGGTTGCTCTTAATATATACATATTGTGTTGACTTCAATAAAAGGAACATCAAAAAGTATACTTATGTCTGTTTGTGGTCTGTGTTTTAAGTTGATCTAGAAACTGCAGTAAATTTGTCTGTTTGTGGTTGATCTAGATTTTGTGGTAAATTTGCCTTTTTGTGGTCTGTGTTTTAAGTTGGTATTTGTCTATTTGTGGTCTGTGTTTTTTTAAGTTGATCTAGATATTAAGGTAAATTTTTCAGTTTATGGTCTGTGTTTTTTTAAGTTGATCTAGATTTTAAGGTAAATTTTTCAGTTTATGGTCTGTGTTTTTAAATTGATCTAGATTTTAAGGTAAATTTTTCAGTTTATGGTCTGTGTTTTTTAAATTGATCTAGATTTTGTGGAAAAATTTGTCTATTTGTGGTCTGTGTTTTTTAAGTTAATCTAGATTTTGTGGTAAATTTGTCTATTTGTGGTCTGTGTTTTTTTAAGTTGATCTAGATTTTAAGGTAAATTTGTCTGTTAGTGGTCTGTGTTTTTTAAGTTGATCTAGATTTTAAGGTAAATTTGTCTGTTCGTGGTCTGTGTTTTAAGTTGATCTAAATTTTAAGGTAAATTTGTCTGTTCTTGGTCCGTGTTTTTTAAGTTGATCTAGATTTTAAGGTAAATTTGTCTGTTCGTGGTCTGTGTTTTTTTAAGTTGATCTAGATTTTAAGGTAAATTTGTCTGTTCGTGGTCTGTGTTTTTTTAAGTTGATCTAGATTTTTAGGTAAATTTGTCTGTTCGTGGTCTGTGTTTTAAGTTGATCTAAATTTTAAGGTAAATTTGTCTGTTCGTGGTCTGTGTTTTTTTAAGTTGATCTAGATTTTAAGGTAAATTTGTCTGTTCGTGGTCTGTGTTTTTTTAAGTTGATCTAAATTTTAAGGTAAATTTGACTGTTCGTGGTCCGTGTTTTTTTAAGTTGATCTAAATTTTAAGGTAATTTTGTCTGTTTGTGGACTGTTTTATGTTGATTTTGTGGTCATGCCAAGACCGGATGGCTTGAAAACCAACTTTTGTAATTTACACGGTCATTACTATAATAATTGGTTTATGGTACTGTTCAATTTTCACACATCGTGTAATAAAGCGTTATTTTGCCCTGATTGCTATTTTAAACGACCTTTGAAATTAAAAAATGCTTTGATTTTTTTTTCTTTTTTTTCATATGCGCCTATTCCAACTCAATATGATTTTGCATATTAAAACGTANGGAAAGATATGAATAAAACTTGCTTCCTACATCAAAAATCTGGGAAAATTCTTAAAAACAGCTACAAAAACTTAAAGGCGCGAGCATGTGACAAATAAAGTACAGTAACAAATACAATGTACTCCTCCCGTGTTTGTGAAAATAAAAATTTAGAAACCCAATTTTCTGCAAGGGCCGGCAACTTTGCAGAGGTAATTTCTCCGAGAAAAGTTTACAATCTGCATTTCTTGCAAGTATTGGCAATTAAACGGAAAAACTTTCTGTTCTTTCAATTATTTTTTTGGGTATGCAGCCATTACATGAAAAAGGGGAAAATATGAATAAAAACTTGCTTCCCACATCAAAACTCGGGAACAAATCTTAAAAACGGCTACAAAAACTTAAAGCCGCCTGCATGTACTACAAAATAAAGTACAGTAACAAATACAATGTACGCCTACCGTGTTTGTAAAAATAAAATTTTAGAAACCCAATTTTCTGCAAGGGCCGGCAACTTTGCAGAGGTAATTTCTCCGAGAAAAGTTTACAATCTGCATTTCTTGCAAGTATTAGCAATTAAACGGAAAAACTTTCTGTTCTTTCAATTATTTTTATGGGCATGCAGCCATTACATGAAAAAGGGGAAAATGTGAATAAAAACTTGAAAATAGAAGATGGCTTTTTTTTAAAATGCATACATATGGAAAAGAGACAGTGGAAATCAAATCTGCAGTTGAAAATCTTATTTTTATCAATTTCAATAATATTCAGACCCTGAAGGAGATCAATGTTTCAGTATGTGTTAAACTTGGCATCACACCAACACCAAATAAGGATGTAAAAAGAACCAAAAGCCAACCAGAAATGGTGGCTGATATCACAAGAGGCATAGCTTCAATAGTCTGTAAAAGCATAAAAGGAAAGGATTCAGAGAAAAAATGTGATGGAATATGGAAAGAACCTCCAGATATATGGCCTAAAGCAATTCCATTCTTTAATCCCTACAACAGAGGAAAATACCAACAAACATGTTTCGATCAAAAACTTACAGAAACATTATTACAACACCCAAAAGCAATTATTCCTGAAAAATATGAAGATCTAGTAGCTACCTATCAACTAATGGTCAGATCTAATAATAATAAGAAACATAAAGAAGATCTTTGTAAAATATATGAAACACTTAGTTACACTGAAAAACTGGACTATGCGTTACAATATTTACACCAAGACGGTTTCTTTATACCGGAAATTCATAACCTTTTACAACAACGGTGGACTACTAAACAAGTGGACAATTCAGAAATAGAAAAAATGTCTCAATATAAAAGATGCAAACATGAGAGACCTAATATAAAAATTGAAATTATCCATGACTCACTCAAACTATCTACCACACCATGTGATTCAACCAGTCAAACAAAATCAACAATTGATTACACCATCCCAGTAACATGGAATCTACTGAATTCAACAAGTACAACACAAACAGATTGCAAACTACTGGCAAGTGCAACAACCAGTTGTATTGGTACACCAAATCACAATCAAATACAAACTGGAAATCCACGAAATTGCAGAAGATCACAAGGTCATGCTGATATCTATCCCTCACAAACTGATGGAATGCATGTCCTGTTATCAGTGAAAACATTCTCAAATGACCAGTCAGGAACAAAGAAGAATGATAGAAAATCCCCATTAAGCAATCATTGTACAGCAGAAACATTATATAAACAACCTATCTTTACTCATTCTACAGACATCCTGGAGAGGACAACATCTAAAAAATCTAAGTGCAGTACAGCTGATCTAAATGAATATAAATCTAAAACAATCTCACCAACAATTTTATTTCTTAAAAAGTGTCAAGGAAAAGCTGCTAAAAAGGATCAAAACAGGTCAGACGAAAATATTTCACAGACAGTATGTTTTAATGGATCTCAGAAGACAGTAGAGTGGAACTCAATCACAACACCAACTGTTTCATCAACAACGTTGAACAATCAACAGAGTTCAGAAGAAAATGCTGATACCTTACAAGCTGCAAAACCACTTCAAAGAACAGATGCTAGTACTAGTGGACTAGGCGAAAACTCTACAACTGATGATGGACATCTTGTACCGGCCATCACCTCTGAAACTACAGTCCTTTCTTCTGATGCAACAGAAGATGTAGACCTTGAGCCAGCCATCACCTCTGAAACAACAGAAAACCTTCTACCTGTCCTAACTTCTGCTGCAACAGAAGATGTAGATCTCGGACCAGTCCAAAAATCCAACATAATAGAAGATAAAGACAATGGACTACATACTTCCTCTACTAGAACTGATTTCAGTCTATCCAATAATAAGGTATGTACCAGGCATTTAGAACATTAGAGATACTGATCTTGAAGATAAACATGCAATTTTAATAAAATCCTGGACAAAATCCAAATTAAAATATTTTGAGTGACTAACAAGCCAAAAATCTTAAAAAATTTATTTGCAAAATTATAATACAAACAGAAATATATTTACATTAACTTTTAATATAGGTTTTTACAACAATGGATACAAAATTTAACTGGAACAAACAATTTTAATATAGCATGAAGGAAGTTCTCAGGGATAAAAATAGACAAATTTGGAAAGACTAACAAGATAAAAAAAAACACATACAGAAAAACAGTAAATACAAACAACTAAAGTACTAACAATGTGAACTACTAACTGAGAAAGATATTGGGTATAAATGGAAAATACTAAGATGGTGTGTTTATTTGATCAAAAAAGGAAAAAAAGATTAAATTAAAGTTAAGTCATAATGCATTACATTCAACCAAGTAAAAACTTCATGCAAATTTCATATTTTTATCCACAGAAAAGAAAACCCACAACTGACGAGACTTTACAGTGCAGCAGCAAGAAACCCTGTCTGGAATTGGATAACAAGGTATAGTAAAATACTTTCATCTGACACGAATCAGAAAAGATATTTTACTGGTGCTATTATAAAAGATGTACATGTATAAACATTTGTAAATTTTTAAATCCAGCTGTTTGCCACCTCAGTAAGCTTGTTGTGAATCAGCTAATTGTTGGTCTTCTGCAAATTATTGGACTTTGATATTTTCTGGAAACTTACCAAGTTGGAACCTGAATCTGAATTTTATCAGCTTGCTACACATCTTCATACTGTATGCAGCAATGTCCATTTTAATAAAATTGTTTTAAGATTATAATAAGCAATGAAGAGTTATGGAGTAAATGCAGGTGAGACAAAGTCTCTACAAATACATGGTAAAACAAAGCAATAGAACAAGGCATTTATTGTTGTTCTTCATCTTGAAGTCACCATGAGGTCTGAACAATGAGCTTTGCTCATACCTCATAATAAGTTCAAGACTTTATTCAGCTTCTAAATATTTTCATAGAGATTAATGGAGTTATTGATGTTTATAACACTTAAAACACAGGGTGTAAATAAATGTTGACATTGTTGCTGATGATGGAATTTTGGACCCCTGTCGCACTTCCTAAACTATCATTGTGGGTGAGACAAAAAAGACGGATCTGACAGTCTGGTAATGACCATTGTACAGTTAAAAATTAGATCCATACTATTTACTCTTAATCATAAAAATCATTTACTGTCCAGGTAAAATGACAACATGATACTGATGGATAAAGTGATTAAAACAATCAGCACAGAGCTTAGTGTTTCCAATGTTGCCTTTGTCCATGGATTGTTCGTTCTTTTGTTCCTTCGGTATTCTACTGCCATTGTTTGACTGATGGTTCGGTTCTCACTTACTTTAGTTATAGTTGAAATATATTAAAAAAAACAATCTGCACAAAGCTTTGTTATAGTTAAAATAATTAAACTATAACTAATCCGAGATTCTGATTATCGCAAAATATTTAACGAATGATCGAATAACGCATTAATTCACGAATGCGCACAGCGTATGAGTGAATTACAGCGTTTTTCGATCATGAGTTGAATATTTTCGATAATCAGAATCTAGGATTAGTTATTGTTTTTATTATATAGATCAGTTCTAGCATATTTAATGGTTTAATTTAAGATTCCTTTCATGAACTACGTTTTCGATGTTAATCCGCTGAGACGTTTACTTAACAACGACGTTGACAATGTCAATTGTGACGTCACTTCCTAGAGTGAAATTATGGAAAATAATTTCACAGTTAATTATCACTTTTAATTCACTGAGAAATTTCAATCTTTCACTGCAATCTATATAATAAATAGAAATAATGGGCAGTAGTGGGAATATATATTGAACTGAAGATTTATGATGTCCAAAATGACAGACAGGTGTGTCTCTATCAGTTGTAACTGATCGTAGGTATTTTACAAAGCTGTCATACAGTCAGCTGTTGGTCTCACCAACATAAATTTTATGACAGTGTTTATACACTATGGCATAAATCACATTTTGGGTTATGCATGTATACCCAGAAGTGATTTTGTAGGAACCATCAGGGCCTTTGATGAATAAGTATCCATAGTGTAGGGACAAGTTCTGTCGACCACAATGTCCTGTCCCAAGTATGACTCTTTGGGAGTAATCTGTTTTCTCCTAATTTCACTTGACACTACAGCTTTTACAATAAGAGGTAATAGGCATAGATTGAAAAGTTTCTGTCATAAAATGATGTTATAACACTTTTTACAATGGGTTATCAATATGTAATTCAATCTTTTTGATGAAGAGAATTTGAAATCAGAATAATATTTTTGTACTCCCCAAAAATGACTTTGCCTTCAACTATTTGATCATTACTGTAATAATCAAAATGCCAGTTGTTCATGAAAAGCCAAAATTCATGTAAAATTCTTTCAATATAAAGTCAAATGATGATGCTTGATTCACTGAAATATGTTATTTCTGTGTAAAATAATTTCTTATTACATATAAATTTTATTTGTTCAACTACTGTATAGTGCTTAATATTCGTGTTACAAAGTTACAAAATTTAGGCGGCTTTCAGTCTTGGATTTATTCGCTGCGTTTTATATTCACGGATTTGAGTTAAACTCATTATGTTTATATATATACAGTTTTACAGTAATATATTCTCAGGTATAATATGTAATTTTTGCTCTTATCTTGTTGGAAGTGAATAGCATGAAAATTTATACATGTACCCGCGAATTATACCAACCATACAGTATTGATTTTTTTTTTAAAGATACACTCTACAACTTATAAGTTATTCTTTTCAATCCTTTCAGGATAATAGTGAGACAGATGTAGATCAAACATTACTATGGGACACTGACCAGTCTATAGATTTCCTAGATATCAACATGGCTGATCTTCTGTTGAACAATACTATTAGCCCTGATATATAGCACACAGCGAAAACCATGGGAATCAACTTGACTTTAATAAACTACCCAAGAACTGTGATAGCATACTGAACTATGTGTCTGGTAAAAAATCAGATATTGATAAACTTTTAAGCTACACAAATCCAGATAACTGTGAGAATTCTTATTAAGATCAAATACAACTGAATGCCCTTAGTATATTTCAAATGTTTTTACCAACATGATGCATTGTGAGCATGTAAAAAAATCTGATATTAAAAATGTGGACATATATTTATGTCTTATATTTGATCAAATACATGTAAGTACCACTGCATTTAAAATATTCAAAAAGATCCATAATTTTTTTTTTAAATGGCACAAAAATGAATATCAGACACCAGAAAGTTGTACAGAAAAAGGGGTGCTTCTTCAGATCTTTTTAATGTTTTTCAGGGCAGAAACTTAAATAGACATTATATGTTATTCGGGAATCTTCACAGGGGATACGGGTTCATATTCCCTGTCTGTGTTTTATATCCCCTGAGCCGTCAGGCTCAGGGGATATAGGGCACAGACAGGGAATATGAACCTGTATCCCCTGTGAAGCCCGAATAACTTTTATATTCTGCTAGAAGTGCTATAATTTTTCTATTAAAAGCATTTAAAAATTGTGATTTTGCTACCACGGGATACGGTCTTATATCCCCTGTCAAGGTAACCAATCAAATTGCAGGATTTACCTGGATATTTCACTTCAGCAGAATATAGGCACTTATTAGGTCAAATACAGTATGTACATTTGTTCATATATTTTTTTTACTTATTGTCAAGAAATTAAACAATCATGCACCCTACCTTGTGACAAAATCATGGTCATACTGAAACAAAAATTCCCATCCACAGTTGGCTCTAATTCTGGACATCTGTTCTAAAATGTCCTTCACATCTTCTGCTGGCAGCTAAAAAATGTCAAATATGTTATTGTTACTACCATGCATATTAACATTTTGAGTTAACCTTCATTTTTATCTACATTTATTGAAATTTTCATTTTCTAATATATTTACATTATCCATTGTTTTTTTTCTTTTGAATTTTGAACTGACGTACAGATATTCTCTGTAATGCCAATATTTTATATTCATATGTAAGTAATTTTTTCAAGGCTGCAATAACTCTTGTTTTTCATGATGTTTGTGAATAAAATGTTAAGGGATGACCATTTGATTTTCAGGGGGGGGATTTTGCCTAGAAAATATTATTTCATTTTTTTGAAAATCTTGAACAAATTATTTATTGTCACCACATGTCACATCAAATTATTTATTCTTCAAATTAAAATTAAATTATTTATTTACATGACAAGTAGGATTAGTATATTTACTTTCATTGGCACCAAGAATAAATTATTTATTTACAATATGGCCCAAGACCCCCACCCCCTACCCCTGAAAATCAAATGGTTGTCCCCTTATGTAAATAACAGAGATCTTTTTTTTTCAGTGAATGTTCTTTGACTGTAACATTTGCATTATTGAAGTATACTGAAAGGTTTTGAATTTTTTGTATACATACATTGTTATTTGCCCCTTTAAAAATGATAAAATACCTATGTAACTGTGAATTTTTATACCATTTACCTGCATGTTTGACAGGATGTATCTCCTTGAATTTTTCTGAGATAGTAAATAATTTTTGTTTACAATAAGAACTTTCAACACAGTATTCACTATTGGTGCCAAAGCTTTCATCACATCAGCTGATAAACTAATTTACATTTTAGATGATTACAAAACTATTTGGTACACACCTGATTATAACTACATGAGGTTACTCAAATTTCTTCTTTTCTTACCAAATATTATACTTAATTCTCATATGATAGCCTTCAATCGCTTTGTATCTAAATCTATGGTAAAATTGATTTATACTTTCGGGTAATGTCATAAACAAATTATGGTACTTTCGATGTCATAGATTTTTGCAACGTCGCAGACCAACTAAATGTGTAAAATGGCGTTTCATCCATTTGTACTAGGACTAATTCTCCTGATCGGAACCTAGTGAGTGTCCTATTTGAATCGAAATAATTAACAGTAGCCATATATTTATATTATTTTTACAACAGGCTTGCACTTTATGGTGATATTTTACCCCTCGCTGGTCGCTTGGGGCAAGATATTCGACACAAGTGTGGACCCAAATTGATGTCTCGCCGTCCCTTCATGGTCACAAAATTGATGTGAATTCTCAAACTGACTAAATCAGAAAACTAAACATATTCGCTAGACTGTGAAATTAGGGTAAGTGACAAAAGCAATAGAGCAGACTGTAATTAATCACCAAAAACGAAAATATCAGTGACCTATGATAGATACTGAAAAAACAAACATGTTCATTAGACAGTGAAAATGAGGTCACCGGCTAAAGCCAAACAGCAGACTGTCATGTTCCATTTAAGACAAACCCAAATACCAAATATTATTGACCTTACAATAATAGATACTGGGAAACTTAATGATCACTAGACCGTTAAATTGAGGTCAAGGACAAAAGCCATATGACAGACTGTCATGTACTATCAAAGACCAACCTACATACCAAATATCATTGACCTTCCACTTGTAGTTACTGAGAAACTAAACTAAGCACAAAAACTTAACATGTTCATTGGACCATGAAATTGAGGGTCACAGACAAAAACCATATAGCAGACTGTCATGTACTACTCAAGACCAACCTATATACCAAATATCATTGACCTACCACTTAGAGTAACTAAGTAAATGGCCTAATCCCAAAAACTTAACATGCTCACTAGACCGTGAAATTGAGGTCAAGGACAAAAGCCATATGACAGACTGCCATGTACTATCTAAGACCAACCTCCATACCATATATCATTGACCTACCACTTATAGTTACTGAGAAACTTAACTAAGCACAAAAACTTAACATGTTCATTGGACTGTGAAATTGAGGTCACAGACAACAACCATATAGCAGACTGTCATGTACTACCCAATAGAAACAGTTATGACACATTGTTAGTAATTACATATTTTTGTACTTAATGTTATGTTTAAAAAATGTATAGTATAAAATTCATTTATATTGGTTTTGATATATATTAAATGAAGGTGACAGGTGATAAATTATTTGATTGATTGATTGGAGTTTCAATTATCTGACACCTACCTAACAAGGTAGCAAGACGTAATCAAACTTCAGACAGAACTTAAATACACAATAAAAATCATGGCAATTGTAACATTTAAATAAATAAATAATGGTTATAAGTTTCTAAAAGTGTGTTAACTAGAAATTTAGAAAGATATGGGTAAATGTTAAGGAGAAGCAGAAAAAAGTAAGCACACATCTTTCAACTTTAATCAGAACTCATACAATTTCGTCAGCTCTTAGAGATCAGCAAAAAAAAAAATATGCTAATGTATACATGTATGTTACGTTTATGCAATTCTAATTATTAAATATTAATGTTTTCTGGGCATTTTCAGTCCATTGTTAAATGTTTTTGGTGGAATAAATTGGTTGTTAACTGTTTTTGGACTATTTGGTGTTTTCTGTTCTGTTAAATGTTTACTTTTTCTGTTAAATGTTTACTTTAAGAGTTCTGTTTGCTGCTAATGAGGAGGGGCAAGACCTTCTTTATGTTAATGTGTTTTGGGCATTTTCAGTTGGTTGTTGAATGTTTTTGGGAAAATTAAAGATTATAGCCTGTGAAAGAAACCCTTTAGCCCCCCCCCCTTTAGCAGAAGGCAATATTTTGGAGTGTAAAATTACATCTCTTTGAAATGAAACTTTTGCCATTCACTTAACTATTGCAATATGACTAAACATTACATTAAACTTATAGCACCCTTTCTTCTGATACTTATATAAGCAGTCCTATTCCGTAGCTTGACAAATGTAACATCGAAACATCAATGACAATATTTCCGAAATCAAATTTAGTTCCACTATGTGTAAGAACTCTGATAACTTGAATACTCTTGTAAAAAGTTCTTTAGGTACTGGTACAAGTGAAGTTCATCATCTAATCTATTATCTACCATGCTGTATTCAGGGCCTGGGTGGCCAAGTGGTTAAGGTAGTTTGCTAAGCTGTACAATCACTGTAGCCTATAACCCTGTGTTGTGAGTACATGTCCTGCTTTGTAAATCACAAAAAGGGTGCTCAGACTTGCAACCATACATGATAAGGTATGTAAGTTACTCCCAAGGTCAGTGTTTTCTCCCTGTACTCCGGCTTCCTCTGTCACTAAAACTGACCGCACAATACAGCTGAAATACTGCTGAAAGAGTAATTAAATCCCATGCAAACAAACAAACAAACCATACAGTTTTTCACTACATAGATGTACTACATAAATTTCTTTACACATTAAATTTACCTTTACGACTGAGGCTATGTCTTTCCGAGTTACAACTCTGGACTGTGTAAATCTCCACATCTGTAATATAAAAATTATGATACAGAGCTATAATGTATACGATTCAACATTCAAACTTTACAAATCAATGGAAATATATCATGTTCTTTATTACAAGTGTAGACACAGATACGTCTTGCCTGAATATAAACATTGTCGTCTATACATAATGAATCTAATACAGAATATCAGAGGAAAATTCAATACCTGTTTTGCCTTTCAAGTATCTGGTGACATGAAAAAAATAAATTAAAAGTTCAACATAGTCACAAATAAAAGAAATTGAGATCAAGGTTAAATGACTGGTGGCAAACAGACACATACCCATTTACTAACATCAGACCAAATTTGGTGCAGACTAGATATTACAGCTGTTGAGAAATGAACATGAATGTGTAAAATTAACCACAAAAATGAAGTTAAGGTAGCAAACCAAGTGTAAGGCCTACATGTAAATGCATCCACTAAAATGTTACAATAAACCTAATATTGAAAGCATAAATGTTATAATTAATGAGAAATTGATGCAAATTTAAAAAATTAACAAAGAAATTAAGGTCAAGGCTACTTGACAGATGTCAGACTAGCATGTATCCTTTAACACATAACAATAAATCTAATATGGAAAGTACAGATGTTAAATTAAATGAAAAATGGACATAAATGTAAGAAATTAAAAAAGTCAATGAACCATGAAATCATGGTCAGGGTTACTTGATTGGTGTCAGACTGGCATGCACCCACTAAGATGTAACAATAAACCTTAAATGGAAAGATAGTTGTTAAAACTGCTAAGAAAGGGGCATAAATGTTAAATACAATGTACTAACAAAGTCATTGAACCATAAAATCAAGGTCAAGGTTACATGACATTTGTCAGACTTGCATCTATCCACTAAGATGTAAAATAAGCTTAATATGGAAATTGGTGTTACCACTGCTGAGCAATGGACATAAATGTAAAATATTAACAAAGTCACTAATCCATGAAATCAAGGTCAATGTTACATGACAGGTGTCAGACTGAAAATACCCACTAAGATGTAACAATAAACCTAATATAAAAGTTTAGGTGTTATAACTGCTGAGTAATGGACATAAATACAAAATATTAACCACAAAATTGAGGTCAAGGTTATATGACAAGTGTCAGACTGGCATGTACCCATTAAGATTAAGCAATACAACAAATATAACAAACACATTACAATGGCCCAGAAATTGACTTGAATGTAAAACTATGTCGCAAAATTTACAAAGTTATTGAACCTTGCAAATGAGGTCAAGGTCAATTGACAAGTGACAAACTGGCATGTACCGACTAAGATACATCAATACACTAAATATAACAAGATTGCTACGCGTAGCTATGTCCCCCGCCGCCGCAGTAAGGTCAATAAAGTCCCATAACTCATGCAAAATTTTGTGAATCAAAATGGCGGCAGGATATGATCAACTGCATTAGGTTGCAAACAGCAAAGCAAAATTTCAGCAAAATCCCTTAATTGGGTTTTGAGGAGATGTGTCCACAAAGAGTTCCTATGTTGTAGTATGCATAAAGTTGATAAAGTCCCATAACTCCCGTAAAATTTGTCCAATCAAAATGGCAGCATAATATAATCAAGTACATATGGTGGCAAATGTTCACACAAAATTTCAGCATAATCTGTACAGTGGTTTCCCAGGAGTTGCGCCCACAAAGTGTTCCTAAGCTGTAGCATGCGTTAAGTCGATAAAGTCCCATAACTCCTGTAAAATTTAACGAATCAAAATGGCTATGCGATATGATCTTGTACATAAGTTGACTAACAATCCTGTAAAATAAGAATGAATTCGGACTAGCAGTTTCTGAGAAGTTGTGTCCACAAGATTTGCCATTGTATAACAATGTGGAAATAATCAAAGTCCCATAACTCCCACAAAATTTTAGAAATCAAAATGGCGATGCGATTTAATCTAGTACTAATGGTGACTAACAATCCTGTAAAATTTAAATGAATTCTGGCAAGCGGTTTCTGAGTAGTTAATTGCGTCCACAAGATTTGCCATTGTAAAACAATGTGGAAATAACCAAAGTCCCATAACTCCCACAAAATTTGACGAATCAAAATGGCGATGCGATATGATCTAGTACTAATGGTGACTAACAATCCTGTAAAATATGAATGAATTCTGGCCAGCGGTTTCTGAGGAGTTGCGTCCACAAGATCTGCCATTGTATAACAATGTCGAAATAATCAAAGTCCCATAACTCCCACAAAATTTGACGAATCAAAATGGCGATGCAATATGATCTAGTACTAATGGTGACTAAATATCCTGTAAAATTTGAATGAATTCTAATCAGTGGTTTCTGAGGAGTTGCGCCCACAAAAAACGTGACACACGGACGCACAGACGCATGGACGCAGACCATTACCATGTCCCTCCGTCGCGTTGCGGCGGGGGACAATTAAGCTATGCATTATATATCCTGAGAAAAGGACTCGAATGTGAAACTATGTCGCAATTTTCATGAAGTCATTGAATCATGAAGACAAGGTCAAGGTCTTCTGAAACATGCCTTGCTGGAAAGTTCTAACCATAAGCTATCTTTGTACAAAAGATGTTGCATATCCTGAGAAAAGGACTCGAATGTGAAACTATGTCGCAATTTTCATGAAGTCATTGAATCATGAAGACAAGGTCAAGGTCTTCTGAAACATGCCTTGCTGGAAAGTTCCAACCATAAGCTATCTTTGTACAAAAGATGTTGCATATAAGTGATATACTTCAAAAGTTATTAAGGTTTTAAGAAAGTTAACGCCGCCGCCGCAGTTGCCGGAAAGTAATACCTATGTCTCGCTTTCAGCGACTTTCGTTGCAGGCCAGACAAAAATCAGCCTGAATCACTCTGCAATAAACAAATTATGAAAGGGATAATCTGACAATGAGGATAAAGTTAAAGGCCAAAGGTCATAAATCAAGGTACATTACACATCAACTATCAATCTAACATGTCAGATATTAAAAGCCCAACTAAACTACAAAAAAAAAGCTAAAACAAAACTTTGTAACAGGATATCGGTATTTCTCATCAAGGTGATTAATTTCACGAAACATCATAGTGATATAATGTGTAGTTGTTGAGAAATAGATTTAAATGCAAATTTTAACAAAATCCCTTATGTGTAAATTCCAGGTCAAGCCACTTAATAGTCTATGACAGTAGTATTACTTATCAAGGTGATTAATTTGATGCAATATTATAGTGATATTAAGTGTAGTTGCTAAGAAATTCAACAAAAGTCACTTAATTAGTGAATCTTGAAGTACAGCTTAAGGTGCATGGTGTACTATCATTAAAATATTACAACACATATAAAAACATAGCTCACCTCGTTGCATAGCATTGTCACATGTTAAACATGTCAACAAACAGGAATGGACTATAATCATCCTTTTTAATAGATTCATTCATGTGTAAAGTATAAGTCAAAGACTGTCATCCAAAAATGCATCACACATACCAATATGGTTAATTCGGGACATTTCAGTAAAGAAATGGACCTTCATCATTTTAACAAAGTCGCTAATGTGCAAAATGTAGGTCACAGTCAGCATCCGACACATGCACTGTTGTTGTCGTCCAAAAATGCATTACACATACCAAAATGGTTGATGATGGACATGTCAGTAAGAAGAAAATGACCTTAATAATTTTAATTAACCAAGTTGCTAATGCAACAAGTGTGGATCTTATTGCAAGGCAATACCAAGTCCCCTACCGGAAAGCAAGGCTTTGTTACACCAGCAAAAATAGTAACAAAGTTTTCTGAGTCAAAGGCCCACAACTCTGTCAAAAATCAGTGGACAGGAACCAAACTTAATCTTGTTCTGTAGCTCATTGAGGCAGACTCACATACCAAATATTAAATCAATGCCTGCAATGGTTTTGAAAAAAAATATGGGAAAATTGATATTTTACTAAAATTGTCTAAGTCAAAGGCCCATAACTCTGTCAAAAATCAGTGGACCAGAATCAAACTTAATCTTGTTCTGTAACTTATTGAGGTAGACTTACATACCAAATATTAGATCAATATCTGCAATGGTGTAGAAAAAAAGTGTGGAAAACTGATATTTTACTAAAATTTTCTAAGTAAAAGGCCCATAACTCCATCAAAAATCAGTGGACCATAACCAAACTTAAACTTGTTCTGTAACTCATTGAGGTAGACTCACATATTAAATATTAGATCAATACCTGCAATGGTGTAGAAAAGAAGTGCGGAAAACCGATATTTTACTAAAATTTTCTAAGTCAAAGGCCCAAACACATTAATTTTAGGGATGCTTATTTTCTTGGTTTATGAAACATCAACAAATTTGCAGGTACATGTACCAATTTTTAAGAGCCAACTGCGAAAATTAGTACACCGTGAAAATTAATACTAAACAGTATATGACTCGATGAGAGCTTGACCTACTGAGAAATTATGCTGACTTCACTTCCTTAACAAAGATGCTTTACATTGTTTTTTGATATCGACTAAGCTCAGAAAGGATATGAAAAAGTATGAATCAATACCGAAAACAGTATAAATACGATTTTTTGCAGTCGTAAAATGTTAAGATATGGTGGCCAACAAGGCGACTAGTTTTCATTTTTAGTCGCCTAGGCGACCATTTCAGTCGACAAAATAGAGCCCTGATATATACCAATATGATTGATGTGGGACTTGTCAATAACCGGGAATGGATTTTAACCATTCTTCCTAACCGGTCACCAATGCTGGCACAGCTGGATGCTAGAGGTATATTGTAAGCCCCCTCACTTCGTGAGATGAGCTAAATAAATGGATCTAAATGGAAAACTTAACACTTTGAAGTCAGGAAAGATGGACAAGAGTAAAGCTATATGACCCTTTTATATTTCTGAGCTTGTATAGTAATAAATTCAATAGAAGTGCTCATTTTTTTTCATTTGACAGAAATATTTAGTTCACATATGAATGAATTAAATTCAACATGCCCAACTTCAAAAGATTTTGAGATGTCTTTTGCCATCATTTGTTTGAAATTTGTGATCTGGTATTTCCTTCTACAAACCACACACAAAATATAACATACCACATAATCTCTTCCTTTACTGAGATGTTCACTAGATACCCCACTGTGTGGACTACAGGCTTCTTTAGGGTAAAGTATTTCACTGAAAAGTAACAATAAGTAAGATTCAATGATTTCCTCACTAACCACCTACAGACTTTAAGTCATATTCTGCAGCAAATTTGAAATTGGTATCTATGCAATATTGGGAGAGTTTGGGGTGTCCCTCTGTCTTATCATGATTCTCATTTTCACCCATGTCAATAATGTGATTTCAAAGGTGATATGTACGATAATTTGGTGTGCTTTGAGTAAGAAAAATAATCAAACACTATAGAAAAAGATAGAAAGATTTAAGACACCAAAGGGTAAGATTGATAGTTTCTTATACAAGACCTTATTAAAGATATGGGATATCTTCAACGAGTGCTAGAAATTTTGTCATTTCCCGAGTGAAACTAGATGTAACTGTGGCCTGATGGGCCACAAATTTATACCCCCCGCTTCTTGTTGATGATCCTACCTTGCACAGTTACAGACGTAGAAACGTACCCTGGGGGTACACCAATAGTCCAACGTAACTTTGAGGCAAACTTAAAATAAGAGGAAGGCACAGAGAAATCCTTTGATAAGACATAGACTCATTAGAACTATTTATCAGAGAGATGTTTTGCTACTAGATAGGGAAAATGTTGGGGAAACCTTTTTAGCCTACCTTTTAATTTTTTTTAGCTTATTTTTAACAATTTTCATTTTGAAATTTCTATCTCACAATATTAATATTTTCAGGTTCATATGGGAAGGGGTTGATAATTTCCTGTCAATACTGTTAATGTTTTACTAGCATGTCTTTATCTTTGTTTCAATAAATGTTGATACATGCCCACCAAATTTTCAACAGCTTAAGTTAACTTTAATTTATTTGAAATAGGTACACAACCCGACCCGATTAAGGCATGTTATTATAAAAGTCAATTAAGAAAGGTTATCGAGATAAGCTTCGGACAAATTTTCAATATAGACT
>MJUU01026856.1:57038-87295 GCA_002080025.1 Modiolus philippinarum | reverse complement strand
TCAGCTTCAGTACTCTTTTGCTGTTTTTTAATAAATGTTGAATAAGAAATAGTCTTCCCCCTAAGTATAACTTTAATAGTTTCCCACAATAATTGATCATTGATATTGATTGTGTACGTAACTTCTCCTGTATTCGAGTCCGTATGACCGTACTGCGAGACAACTTCTTGGATGGTTTTTTTAACAATAGCTACATAATCGGGATCTGACAAGAGTCCATTATTAAACTTCCAAACCCCCCTCCCGCGTTCTTGCTCTGAGAATTGTAAAGTGAGGGACACTGGAGAGTGATCGGACTTATAAGCAATACCAATATCACAAGTCTTAACTAAAACTTCCAAATCTGAACTACACAGTAGATAATCCAATCTCCCCCTTTTTCTATGTGGACCACTCCAAGTGAATCGTCTTACTTGAGGATGAAGAACCCTCCAGATATCAATTAAGTCTAATTCTGTTATCATTGTATGTAATTTTTTATTAGCTTTGGGGTTATTCTCATTTACATAATTTTCAGTATCAGTATCGTAATTGATTGGAACATTCCAATCTCCACCTAACAAAACAGACGTGTTACCAATGGATTCTATTTTACGCTGTATATCCTCGTAAAATAAAGGATCGTCACGATTTGGTCCATATATTGCTCCTAAAGTTAATCTATAACCTTTAAGTTTTATGTCTAAGAGTAAAAAATTCCCAGACTTATCCTTAATTTCCTGCAAAACTTCAAATTCAAATGAATTTTTAAACAGAATTGCCACTCCCCGGCTGCTGCTAGAATACGAACTAAAATAAATTTTATAGCCCCATTCGCTTCTCCAAACGTTTTCGAAATCGCCAGTACTATGTGTATCTACCAAAAAAGTGACATCGTATCTGTCACCACATCTGCAAAAAATGTCTCGACGTTTTATTTTATCGGATGACAGTCCACGACAATTTAGACTACCAAATGTCAATTTATCCATAATCTATTATACATAAATAATTATTGAAGCAATTATTAACAACAACACAAATCAGACACTGCAGCTGGATGAACAATCGTGAATAAGGGATAAAAAAGAAGATTTTTCTTTTAAGAACAAAATACCCTCCCCCTTCTTCCGGGTTTATTACATTTTCGATACCCTTATCAAAAATGATGATTATTTTGTCTCGCCGTTTTTTTCAAAACAACTCCGTTTTATGATTTTCAAAAGTAATATCTTTACCCTTGACCTTAGTGTAATCACCACAAAAATAAATCGAGTGCACCTGAGCTTGTAACACGTAAACAAATCAATAACACCTTGATAAGATCCTATTTCTCATCAGACTAGACAAAATTGCTAAAATTGAGATAAAGGGCATTAAAATCAGTATCTGTCTAAACTAAACTAGGAACATAATTCTTAAAAAAAAGAAAAAAAAAAAAAAAATCCCTGAAGAAAAAAAACAAAGCAAAATAATGTGACCTTAACCTCAATTGATTAGTAAAAAGTAAGTCAAGTTGACCCTAAATTCTGTTTGATACACAAACAAAGCAAAAATTTAGCTACATGTGCCTCATCAGTGGACAAAATTACAAATAAAAGAGAAATAAAAGTTATGTATTGACCTCTTTTTTGCACATTAATTTTTGAATTACACTTTTTGTTGTTCTTGGTGTAATCACCATTCAACCTATACATTAATCTCATATAAAATCAATTTCAATTTTATCTTAATCCCTTTTATATACTTTTCCAAAACTTAAAATTTTCATGTTTTTCAAGATCTTGAAAGAACATACTACATTACTGTTTTTGGATTGTTATCTTACAAGAACTCTTATTTGTCACCAATGTTTCATTTATATATTCTGACTTATCAGTTACAAATATATCTAGCTACAAAATAATATGTATACAAATGAAAACTTGTCTTCAAGAAAAAGAGGTTTCTCTGTAATCTGCCAGAATAAGATCAATAACTTTTACTATCCTTAATTGTATTAAAATTTCAATCCAAACAAATGCTACAATGATAAAATCTGTAACTATGCTTCTATCTTCTTGTGACACATTTAATAATTAACTTTTTATTTGAACTGTCTAACAATACAAGTCATGTAGTTCCTTTGAAAAAATATCACAAACATTTCCATTATATTTCTTCCATTTGCAAAATAATATTTTATACCGCTTATTCACTTGGAACTAATATTAATCCCTTTAAAACATATTTAAAGTTATGATAAAATTTGTATACCCCTGACACTTCTGTCTTTTACCTTTTTCTGTTCTGGTTTCACTCTAGCTGCTAAATGTTCTACATTGTCATAATTTAAGTGAGCTGGTCTAACAGGATACTGAAAATATTAAAAGTGTTTCAATGTTAACATAAAAGAGAACCTTATAAACATTACCGCTACTGAATGAGAACCTCCCTGTATCATTTTGGTTATATATAGTCAAAGGGGAGATAATATTAATGAGAAATATCCATCAGTTATCTCCCTGTACCAAGTTAGTTGTATATAGTCAAAGGGGTGATAATTTTAATTTCAATAACAAAAGGAGTTTATTGATATGCTAATTCAATTATCTTTTTGACCATATACAGGGAGATTATCCATTGATGTTTCACTTTACACAATACATGATAGATACATATGTATAATATAGTAACTATTTGTTATGAGTACTGTACCCAATTTTTTTTTCTGAAATTTCTTCCTTACAGAAGACATATATGTATTTCCTATAACAACCAAATTTTACAATTTCATTCTTGTCTATTGATATTTGTTGGCAAAATACATAATTTAACAAATAGCAGTCTGCAAAACAACAACAACAGAGAATTACATTGTTATCCAAGTAGCTTACTAGAACAACTACTTTGAATATCAATCACATGTAGAATGGATAATGTCAGAGGTCAACACAACTCTCTAACAACACATTCACAAAAACTGTAATGGTATATTTTCCTGAGGCCAGACAAATTAAGGAAACATGCATTTTCTCTCTAAAACACATTACATGTTTAATATTGTTCTAGCCATCATTTAGTGAATGCCATCCCAATCCCCATCTGACAGAACATAATAATTCCTCAGTAGTTGTGAAAGGGTCTAATTTAATGTTCTATGCATCTTCACAGTATATGTTTCATGTTTACCCGAAAGGGCAGTAAAATAACTTAATACATATCCTATTCACAGACTTGAAACTTGCATTTTCTTACTATCTTCCTTCTATTGTTACGTACAAATACACATTTTTTGTCATGTCATACCCATGAAATTTGCATCAAATATAAAAATGACATAGAACTCCCATGCGACTTCATAAATCATTAGAAATATTTTCTTCAAAATTAGGAAAAAATAGTGTAAACCATGTAAAAATAAACTTTACATTATTTTTTTCAAGTGTACTTCATATAAAATATTTTTCTGTTGTTTATATCATAAATTTTGCTATTCATAAAACTACTGAAGTTTGGGTTTTGAAATTCATCAATTTCTGATACAAAAAGTATAATTTCTTCATATCACAAGTAATTCTATCTTACCTGTAGTAGATATAAATTGTCTGACACACTCTTAGAAAGGTACACATCAATCTAAAATATATGTAAAAAAATCATTTTACATAATACATATAACTACTGAATAATTTGTAAACTGCTATAAAAATTGTTGAAAGCCTTATGATTACTGCAAGATAAAAACAACTAAAAAGTCATCTTGATGGGTTCTAAAGCTATGGACACTTCTACCAGACTGGTGAAAACATTCAAGTTTCAACATAATATGACTCAGCCTGGACTGTTCTGTATTCTGTAAAAAGGCCACCTTTCAGACTATGCAGTGAAATTCAAAAGAAATTTTTCAAGATAGCATATACATTTTGTGTCAGAATATCTTATCTTTGTTCCAATTTCTAACATATTAACTATAATTTTAAACATATTGATAAACAATATTTACTGCTATATATCTGCTCCCCTTATCATCAAGGGAAAGACATCAGACTTGTCAAGTGTCACGCGATCCATGTGAGACTCATGCTAAGCTTTTGCAAATTTGGGGCAAATTCCTTTGATCTTTTGATTTTTTTCCTTTGATCTTTGACAATTCTGGCAAATCTCATGTGAGGCGATTTTCAAAACTTGACAGGTCTGAGAATGTTCAAAGATAATAAAAGAAATATAGAATCCTCAATCGCATCACATGATAAACGAAATTTCTACACTAGCATGACTAGAGATGGTTAAATTTTTAAATGCAAGGCTTGCCGAGCGTTTAAAATATTTGAAAATTTAACAATCGAGAGTGAAGAAATGTTGTTTCTCATGGCTGTGGATTTTATTTCAACAATGATATCAAGGAGATTGTGGACAAAAAATGACCCCTTTTCTGATGATCCAAATAAATGTCTTCTTTGAATGTGATGTAATCAGGCAAGGTTGCCTTTTTTCATAACATCACAATGGTACAGTAGGAAAACGGCAAACATTTATGACATCATAACTGAATTTCATCCAATCATTTGCTGAGAACAACACTCTCTCTTGAGAGGAGAAACATATTTTTCCCACTATTCAAGAAACTTGAAAGCAGCGCAAAAATTAGAGAAATCAAATTAATAAATAATTAAAACTACATGAAATGATAATAGATACAAAAGAATATTCTTTTTTTATTTGACCCATAGTTTATTAAAACCAGTTCCAATTATTCTGTACATCATTCCCATGAGGAGATTCATATCCATTTTTGTTGCTCATAAGCCAAGGTTATACATGTAACTACACATTATGTTCCATTTCAAAATACAAAAAAAATGTACAGCTAATAAATGTCAATAAATATTTAAACATTTAGACTAAACATGCTGAATATTGAATCTATGGAATACCACAACATTCAGTATTGTTGTCTTTTTTTTAATATGCGAAACTTAAGACAACAACACTCTCTGTTGCAACTGAGAGGATGTTGCCTTTTACTTTGTGTCTGTATATGTATTACATATTACCAAGTTTGCTGATTTTCAAATTTTGTGTGACAGAAACAACACGTATGTTTGAATTATGGCAACAGATGGCATGAATTGACAACTTTCCATCCACAAGCACACTCGTAAAGGCACGCCCCATGTGACAAAGAATGTAGTCAAAAACATAAGTTCATGATATTTTTGGCTTTATGACATTACATTTTCTATACTCTGACATGTTGAAAAGAAGTCTGATACTAGAGCTCTGTTAAGGTCAAGTGGAGAATTTTCAGGAAAAATTTTGACTTCACAATCTAGGTTTTTGGACATCATAATGTTACGTGATGCAATTTACTCCGACTGACCCCAGGTCAATTGGGGCAATTCATTCATAAACAGAAATTTGAAATTAGTCTATTATTGAACTGTATCAACTTTTAATTAAAACTTGAAACTGAATTGAAATTAAAGGTATAGATATATTGGGGGGAAAGAAGAGTGAACAGCCCTTATTTAACATGTTTAATATTCTAAACCCCTATACGTCGTTTTCGAGATAAAGATCTACTACGGGACAACATACTTATTTTAGCACTTTGTCACGTGATGATAGTGACGTTGCGGTGCTTGACGTCTTCCGCTTCGTACTTGTTGTAAATAACAATATCTTATTGGATAAGTTCCACTTAGATAATGTTGTAAAAAGTCGTATTTTTTTCATTCTATTTTATTATGAAGCTTGAAGTTAAGAACCGCAGTAACATGACTGCACTGTCTGCAGGATAACACAAGATTTTTATGTTTGGAAGTGAACTTCAATTTCGTGGCATTTGCCGCTCGATTGAACTGGAAAAAAATCTTTAAAAAAGTGCAAATAAAAGTCACGTCATTCAGAACAAATACTCATCTTCACGGGGAAAGTAAAATTCCCTTATGTAACTAATTAGGTAGACTTCCTGAGGCGCATTGACGTTGCGTGTGTTGGAAATGCAATAAACCGGAAATGTGAGTGAACCTGAAAACGCCGGGAACGTCATAAAAGATGTTACGTCATTCCGGGAATGAAGGGATCTCGAAAACGACGTATTGAAAATTCAATGAAATTCTGTTTTTAATTCAAATAAGTAGGATTATGGATAAACTGAAGAATATGAACACAGTACTGGTGCTACCGGAATTCTACAATATTGGTAAAAAAAATATCATGAAAATGGCATTTGTAGAAACAATCCCACTTTTCGGGGTGATATCGATGGAGTTCTTGGAGTTGGTAATGCAGCTAAATTTGATCCTGTGATAATGTTTTGTGTACTCAAAAAATGCAATTTTGACTGTTTTATTACAATCCATGGATGATAAATTGTTGTTTGTTTGTCAAATGCAATGTTTTTTCACCTCATGTTCAATCGGGTCGTCTTCCTCGTCCGACATTGTTCCTGATAATACAATGTAAACTAAATTATGTCCTATACATCCCGGTAATTTCTCGTATTGTAAATCAAGGGAATCTATTTTTTTTTTTTTTTTTACATAGCAATATAGATTGCACGCTGTTGCATTTTAACGATGCATTTTTATTTTATGAGAGAATAAGAGAAGAATATATGGACGAGTTTACAGTTCCCATAAAATTTTGATGTCACAATATAGATTTTTAGACGCATTTATATTTATCATTAAGATCGTCACACTTTATTAATTAAGAAATAATTCATGGTAGGTTTATGGTCATCTTCGTTTAACAATCGACTGGGCCCTTATATTCGAATTTAACCAAGAGTGTTAGCTTTATAAATCTCTTAAATTTGAAATATATTACAATGAAACTTTTTGTTCTGTTCTGTGACATCCGTTACTTTCATATGTAACAATAACAATAATGTTTGCATTTTCTTGATGGAACTTACACCCATACTTTGCTCCAATCTTATTTGCTAAAATCTTCTTGTAAAATACAGTGGTCATCCTGGTTTTTGATAACTCTTAAGGATGTTAGCTGGTCATTTTTATGTATTTCTGTCAGATTTTTAGATTTCTCTGGTTTTATCCATTTAAAAGCTTAATAATGTATTGCCCAGTGACCCCCTAATTTTATTCCATAATTTCATTTTATACATCTTTTGGAGCATTCTGACAAAATTTTATTCCATTGGTGTTATTTTGTCACATTCATTATTTGATAAACATTCTTCGTGTTAAACCTATGAAAAATGCAGAGGAGTTCAGTTTCCGCCATTTTTTCAAGCACTTGTATCACAGTACTTTCATCGGTAACCAATTAATTTTTTTGGCTTACAATTTTCTAGCAAAAAATCACATTTACGTGGCCAGCTATTATGGTCATCACGTGACTTTGATGACGTAATGAACCAAGATTTCACTCGATAAAAATTGTACAAAGAATACACGTGAATGGTACAAATATTTTGAATTTTCTCGAAAACCGTTGCTTTTATCTAATTTATGCTGTTATGTACGTAATCTTGAAATCCTGTTCTTTCAATTGATGCATAACATTTTAGTTTAATTTCAGTCTAAATTACTTCCAATTTTATTTGAAATTACTCCAATTGTAGCTATGTATATTTACGATAAAATATGAAAACTGCAGTTACAAAACACACAATAAAACGTTTTAAATCGACACAATTTACATTTATGCAAATATACAGCGAAAGATGAAAGAATACTGTAACAGAAAATCTATATAAGAACAGTTTAATTTGTAGTTTTGTTACTTCCAATTTGATTTGAAAATCGCCAAATTTCTGTGAAAATAAAAATGAAAGATGATGAGATAACCCGGGTGTTGTATTACCATCATTGTTTGTAGGTTGTTATCCTCATTTTTTCCCCAAACATGTTATAATTTAAGCAATTTCTAAGTTAAAATTAAAAAATATATAACTAAATATAGATTTTGGAACCGAAATTGTGTATTGTAAGGATACCTTGGTAAAATGTTCCATGTAAAACCCGGGTGTAAATCAGCCACATTTAAATTAATCTCATATTTGTTATAAATAACAAACAATTTTTAATGCTCAATTTAAGATTTTAAAGACCTACAAAAATGATTTATGATCCCCTCCGGCAAATCATCACCTGGTCAAGGTGACAGGTGTGTTCCTTCAGCCACTTGTATATTACATACTGTTAATAGACGATTTTCATATTTACGGGATGACCGCCATTTTAGCATGTTTTTCAAAGGGACGTTACTAGCTAACACCCGACAACCTGGTTTTCGGTCTCATTAGGTATAGGAAGATCAGTAAATATTTACTTTCGAAACTGATAAGATTTTCACCTTAGTAAGTACCCAAATAATTTGAATTAATTTTTTTAAAGACAATCAAGATATTACCCCTACCCTCATAATTGATGTCTTCATATTTGAACTTTACTGCTGCCCCTTGTTACTATGGAACCGTAAACCAGACTGTCGGGTCAGTAGGTTACTTCCCTTTGCTGAGAACGTTATAAAAACGGAGTCAAAGTCGGGACAAGAAATGGATATGAAAATGGTCTATTGGACAACTATTACATCACTCTACATGCTGATGACTCGATTTGCATAATATGTATTAAACACAAAGAGAATAATGTGTTACCATACTATATTTTTGGAGACGAAAATAACACGTTTTAATCTCGGCCGGGTTTACATTTAAAATACAGTTTCAATATAATTATTGAAAAAATGCATTTTTCGATATTTTTTATGTTCATTTTTTTATTTATTTATTTATTTTTTATTTTTTATTATTTATTTATATATCTTTTTTGGATAAATTCATATTATATTTTTTAGTAATGTTTTTTTATAGAAATGCATTGTCTGCACAATCTGTTGTAACGCGGTTACCTCCCCTGAAAATGACCATAATAGCTGGCCACGATAGGAATCCTTGTTGTTTTAAAATTGACCAGCGAACGTCCCTAATATTATAGTATCATCTGCATATAAGTACGACCCTGATTTCACCTGGCCGGTAAGTTATTTATGTATTTAACAAAGAGCAGAGGCCTGTGAATTTCTGAAAAGTCACTTTCCAAATTTGATGTAAAAAGATGGATAACAAGTAGCACCTACGATGGCTGAAAATTATAATTACATGCCACAATTGATTTGTAACCACCTTGCAGCACACTCTACGACCATTTTCGAGTTTTCTGTTCTCGCTTTTTAGTTTAAACAATGATTGTGCCAATAGGGTGTGATCTAGCCTTGTGTTTGTGAACTGTATATGGCAATTTTACTGAAACTGTCGAGTAGTGTCTTTGTAACATTGATCTGCTTTTAGTGATGAAGGAACATTATACTCATTGGATTATTGTGTATTGTCTTAACTAGATATTGAGATGTACCTATTATCGACAGAATCTTAAATTTTGTTTTTACAATAGGGTCTGTAAGTCTTGTCATGTGACTTACGAGAATCCACGATAAACCGGCAATTCGAAAACGTTTCCCGCCGAAACATGACGTCTGAGGATTATGACGTTCAAATTTTTGTTTGAAACGTCATATATCTTTGCTTAAAATGTAACTTCCGGGTACAGGTTTTGGTCCCGGAAGTACCAAAATTGTACGAGACTTACAGGCTCTATAACCCATTCAATATTACATGATTTAACTTACACTTTATGCAGACAGCCTTTTTTCTAGACTTTGGTGAATGATTTCGAGCTATTTAAAGATTTTTATGTATTTATTAATTTTGTACTATTTTTTGATTGATTGATCGGTTCATTGATTGGTTTATTGATTGATTGATTGATTGATTGATTGATTGATTGATTGATTGATTGATTGATTGATTGATTGATTGATTGAATTGATTTTTTTTAACTTTTGTTTGTTTTTTGAGTTACAACCGGGATCATAGCTCATTCTTTTTTCTTTAATCGGAACTTCTCTTGATTGTTCATTACCCTCTGTGATACGGGCTATTTGTCAACAAACAAAGCACGTGAGAGGATGGCGGAAGATGTCAACGAACAAACTTCATTACTTGGTGGTCATTACAGAAGAGACCAGCGATCAGTATTTGCATTGATTAATTTAATAATGAATGCATTAAGCTAGATTAAATTCTTGCATTAAAATTCAATTTTTTTCAATATGCGATACTTTCAGTTTCAATTTCCCAGTTTACATAAAAGTTTAAGTAAAGCAATAAACTTCATCTGTAGAGATAAAAGAAATGATGCAAAAATGGGTTTGATTAGAGACATATAATTAATTACATGTCTCTGGTCATGCTTTAGATGAACGAGACTTGACAGATCAGCTTAGTCCCTTACCTGGACAATAGACCCTTTCACGATAACTGCGGTCCTGAAGTTGACACATGCGCTCATAAGGCTTTGAGTGGGTAAAAAGCAACGTCACAATATACGTGACGTCTTGTTTGATTGTTCTCCGACGTCATTTTAGCGGGAATTGTTGTTAACCCACTCACAAAATCACAGGAACGCAGTTATCGTGAAAGGGTCTATTGCTTTCTTAAAGTTGTCTGTTAGAAATGAGTTTCAAATTTGTGATTTTGACATCACAATATAGTTTTTCAACATCATAATGTTCAGTAATGCAATTTGCACTTATTGACCCAGGGTCAACCTACCCTATTTATTCATACACAGAAATAGGAAAGGCGTCTATACTTTCTATGATACTTTCAGTTTCAATTTCCCCATTATAGGTACTGAAAATATATATGTAGTTAAAAAATCAAACACAAAAGAATACAAAGTGTCATGTTCTATGTACATGTGTTCCTTCATAATAGGGGCGAAGCATCGAAAGTCAGACACTAAATATGAGGTCGTCACAAGATGGCATGTACCAACATCGTGGCTAACACTATGCATGTACTAAACGTTTCAACCAATGAAAGTGCTATTTTAAGATATTCTTTCATTCTGATTGGCTTAGTTTATTTGGTACATTCGTTGATATCCAACAAAATAAGACAAAAACATTAGTGACATTTAAAGTCGGACATCTGCATGTAAAGTTGGACAACCAAGGCATTAAAAGTCAGACGGCTTTATAACAACAAATACATTTTCTTTTCACTGTTGCAGAAATAATTTTATGTAAGCAAACCTAGACACATACCAAAAAATGCGTGAAACAGTAATTGAGTCGGCAATTCATTAGTTGTAATGAAAACTTTCAATATTTTACATGCATTTTGTCCGACTTAAAAACCACATATTTCTATTTTTGACTTCAATCTGTATTTGCTCGTGATTTAAAATGTTATAATGATTTAAGGTAAATTTCAAATAGACGAATAAAGTTAGCGTTTTCAAAGAAAACAAAATAGGAATAGTAAGTTTTATTAGTAAACAAGAACTGTCCGACTTCTACTGCCTCGCCCCTAGACCAATTCAGAAATGCCAAGGCATTAAACATTTCTTATTGGATCAAACATATTTTACGATAACACCAAGTTTGTGCAACGTCATTGACAAGAATGAAAGTTTAATTTTTGAATTGGTCTGTTCTATGCTCCTGAAGGGAGAGATAATGGTAAAGGGGTCAACATCTTAATGGACGGTGAAAACTGTTCAACAATATGACTGGACAGAAAGAGAAATCACTTAAACATCTGGTTGAGGGTGTGCAGTTAATTATACTGTAGGAAGGTTCGCAAACCTCATAACAAAATCTAATTTGCATATGCTAATTAGCATTTTGATTGACTTACAATGTAAAAGAATTTTTTTATCTTTTGTAATTTTTTAATTTTATTATCCATCCAATTTTGGATCTGTAAAATCTATAATAAATTTCAAGATTTTCATATTTTTCCTTTCGATTTACTTTTTTGAAATTTCCAGCAGAAATTTTTTTATGTGGTTTTAAAAAATGTCAAAATTGCAGATATTTGTATACTTCACAAAAACGCTGATTATATAGACTTTGAAAATAAATATATTTAAAAAAATAATGCCCTGTAAAAGTGTAAACATTCCAGAATTTCGATCAAAATGAATTATCAAGATTAACAATTTCGTAGGACTGGAGTGAATTGAAAATGACATTTTTATGACCTTATCAATTATCACCATTTCTTGCAAACCAAATTTACCTTTTCCAGTCTTTGATGTCACGGCAAACCTTCCTATTTTGTAAACTGCTTAATTTTTTTACAGAAGAGGGTTTTTCTATAACCTTGCACTTTCCATTTTTTCTATAACCTTGCACTTTCCATTTTAGATTCACTTTTATGTACATTTACAAAAAAAATATTTACCAAGCAAAATAGTTTTTTTCTGACTAAATCATATCGAGGTTGTCTTGACAACGTAAATGAAAGATGGCACATTTGCCAATACATCTGCAGCATACTTACAGGGCATTTATTCATCAAACATGTCATTACAATATCTAATGTTTTCTGTTAAGAGATATCCAATGTTCTTCATTCAAATTCTGAAGTGAAATTTCTGCAAAGGATATGAAGTCTTACCTTAAAGAAGGGCAATTACTTTTCAAAAATTATAAAGTGTGTATAATGTGGTCCTGACATATATTTCACAGAATAATTTCACAAATAAAATGATATCATGCTTTACAATTTCATAATGCTCAGATACAACTGTAATTAAGCAAATAAAATCAACAATTATCTTCTAAACCAAAATTCTAATATGGCCCTTTTCTTTCACTTTGTGAACAAACTTATGCTCTAAATCCAGTAAATCATACTTGTATTGTACAACATCAAATCATCAATAATGTACACCTTGCATATCTTATTTACTATATATTTTGTAAAAAATTAACCTTTTAAGTAATGAATCACCCAAATAGCTGCATCAAATAATTTTTAACTGACTTGTAGACATGGAACTGAAATGGATACCCAGTGGAGATCAACTTCACCGTTACCTAGTAGCAAGTGTTCCATGTGTTATGAAATTATTTATGAAACACATACTACACAGTTTAATAACAAAATTTTCAATTGTTGTCGTTATTTAATTTATATAACTTGTTTGTTTGTTTCAAATATAACTAACAGTCATACAATATTTCTAAGTCAGTACACATGGTAAATGGAACCAGCTCACACATGTACCCGCTTCCATTTTAAAATAGCATTATTTGATATTTTTAAAGAGCTTATGTTATTTCATAAGCTTATACATGTAGGTAACTTATATTAAATAAAATGACAAATATGGATTTTTCTATGCCAGATTATGTTTTTTTATATTTTATATTTAGTTTCAACATAAATTTTTTTTTTTTAAATTCACAATACATGGTTAACCCAGCATTGTCCTGTTATAGCCACTGTGGGATTCTGTGATGTAGGGTGTAAATGGGGGGGGGAGGTTACTGTCACAGAATTCAGGACATGAATAAAGAAAATCCACCAATTCTAATCTTAGTTAAAATCTTAGAGTGATACTTCCCAAATCACAGAACATGTACTAGTAGTTCTCTTTATGTAAGTAAATAAATAATAATAAATAAACAAATTAAATAAAAAAAGAATAAAGAAAGAAAAATGTTCAAATTGTTTACTGTATAGAAAAGAACTTGATTTCGTAATTATAACTATTGAACTGGACACACATACAGGGTGGAATAGGGACCAGGGAGCAGACCTGGGGTAATTGAAAATGTTATTGTAATTAGCTGTAATTAATTACATTTGTTCAAAGTAATTTGAAGTAAGGCCAAAAAAAAAAATATATTCTTGTTTCCTGCTTCCTGACCGACCCTGTTTTTTGTTGCCGACCCTAAAAATTTTATGCTGTTCGTGAAAAAGTTAAGAGCAGAAACAGACATTTTTATTGGCAGTTTGGTGAATAATATTACAGTCAAGCTTCAAAATGTAACGCTGCTTATACACTTTGTTGAATATTGCCATAATTACGTTAAAATTAGACCCAATTGATCAAAAACATTGAAACATAAATAAAAAATGGCGCCCCTTTCCAGAAATTGAAACAATTAATGGACCGGATCGGAAAGGATACGTTTTTTTTCCGGATCTTCCCAACAAAACGCGAAAAAAACATTTGGTAAAATAAAATAAAATGCCGACCAACTGACCCTATTTTTCAAAGTGTGGTAGCAGGAAACAGACATAAATTTTTTTTTGGCCTAATGTGTACAGTCAAGTACCTAACCTGTATGAGTTATAACAGAATAATAACATGCATGTGTTATTACAGATGTTGTTTTGAGTTATCTGCTCTTTATTCCTAATTCTGTAATAACATATATATGTAGCAACCTCAAATATATTACCTTTTTTTGGTCAATTGGGAATTGCTTAGACCTTTGCGCAGAAACTAATTATTTAGCCTGGATAAATCAGTTTTCAATTAAGTTAAAACATTTTTGATGAACCATGGTTAATCAATGAGAACAGGCTCTAAAATGATATAACTTTAGTTGTAATAACAATGCTTAGTTATTACAGGCATATGACTTAAATATTTATTAGTTTATTAGACACTTGGGAATTACTAAGAAACTTGCGCAGAACCTATTGATATGCTTTGATTTTCACACATTACTATAAATAAAAATGTAATTTGATTAGGCATTATTCTGGTCTGAGGAAAACACTTTTAAGTGATGCAGAGTAGCTATATCACCCTTCTATTATTACAGGCATACTTTTCCTGTAATAACATATGTATATTTTGCAATATTGGCAAACTATGAAAAGTCCTATGATTTTAACTCCTAGCATGCTGATAGACAATAATGGTAATAATAAAATGGTAAACATTTATAACAAAACTATGACTGCATAATGCCTATTTGAAGCATGTAACATGCATATGTTATCAATTTTTTCCCTTAGTAATAACACATGCATGTTATTTTTCTGTAATAACTCATACAGGTTAGGTACTTGACTGGTGTAATAGAAGAAAAAATCAGTTACATGTAATTGAAAGTAATGAATTACATTGCATATTTTGAATGTTATTTGGAATTACATTTCAATTATTTTCAATTACAATATAATTGAAATCAAACTGGTGTTACAGTAGTTCTGGTTTAAGAATGGTTGTATTGACCTGACTATATGGCACGGTAATTAACCAAAACTTAGGTAAACCGGGTTTATCGCAGGAAAACCCAGTTTACCTTGTCGGTAATCCTGGTTTAGCTTAGAAACTTAGAAACATTTAATACAAAGTGGGTTTTCCTGTGCTAATTTAACCAAAACCTAGGAAAACCAGGTTTATTGACCGGTAATCCTGGTTTACCTACAAAAAACCCTCATTACCGAACGGTAATGGAAGTTTCCAAAATTAAATGCATGTTAATCTCAGCTTCCTATGAGTTTTTATTGCTAAATCTACTTTACGGGTCGGTAAAGTAGGTTTTACAGCGCAGAATTAACCAAAAGTAGGAAAACCAGGTTTATCGATAGGTAATCCTTGTTTACCGACCAAAACCCCAATTACAGGATAGCTTATATGATTGGCTAAAGAATTTTGGATGTTACCAATAAAAAAAATAGATTTAGTATTGAAATCATTATTTGATTATTTTATTTATTTTTTTACATCATCTGGTCTATTAATTTACAAAAAGAGTATTTTTGAAATTTAAATCTTGAAAAAAATAAAGATAAATGTTTTTCTGTATTATCTAAAAAATATTTTATGATAAAAAAGAATGCAATTTTACTGTTCATTTTGAAAATGAATTTCAAATATTAAATATCTGTTCATTTGATACACCTATAATATTCAAAATACATTAGATCAACTGTTAATGATACAGAATTATATTTCTACTATTCAAAAGTTTATTGGGGGGCAATAAAACTGCTGATTCGAAACAACATTTCCTGTTTACAAGTCCGAAGAAATCTAATTAACCTGTGAGACATCACTCATTTTACAGGTATTAAGAGTAAAATACCACTTAATTTTTAGCTCACCTAGCCAAAGGCCGTGTGAGCTTTTGCCATCACTCGTCGTCCGTTGTCCATCCGTCCTTTAACTTTTATTCAAAGATCTTCTCCTCTGAAACTACTGGGCCAATATTAAGCAAACTTAGCCTGAATCATCATCAGGGTATGCACTTTAAAGTTTGTGATTTTTATGTCCGTAGACCAAACAACATGGCCACTGTTACTAAAAATAGAACATAGGGGTAAATTTCTGTTTTTTGCAAATAACTCAAAAACAGTTACAGATATAAAAAATCTGACAGAAGCAAAAATGATCAGCATGATGAGATCTACCCACCCTGAAATTTTGGAGAATATCTGATAATCGGTCTTGGAGTTATTGCCCTTTTTCCGCAAAATTTCCGTTTTTTTTTTTTTTTGTTACTTTTCATCTTATATATTGAAAATGATAGCAGATAGGTGTAAAGTTTTAATTACAAAAATGGTCAGCATAATAAGATCTACATGTCCTGCAATTTTGAAAAAAATCTGACGACCCATATAGGAGAAATAGCCCCTTTTTTGTTGAATTTTCACAATTTTTATAAGTTTTTACTTTTATTTCAAAAACTATTTGTGATAGAGGTTAAGTTTGAATTGCAAAAGTGTTAAGCTTATCGAGGACTACAATTTCTATAGATGTCCAGCAGGTTCGCATCTCATCCAAGATGGCCGCCAGCGGGGAACATAGTTTAACATAGGGACCCTATGGGACCCTATCTCTGAAACTACTGAGCCAATTTGAACCAAACTTGGTCACAATAGTCCATTGGTGATCCACTTAAGAATTTGTGATTTTTATGTTCATATCTCATCCAAGATGGCCGCCAGCAAAGAACATAGTTTAACATAAGGACCCTATGTGAAATGCATTCAAACATCTTCTTCTCTGAAACTACCAAGCAAGTTAGAACCAAACTTGGTCACAATAGTCCATTGGTGGTCCCCTTCAAAGTTAGTGATTTTTATGTTCATACCTCATGCAAGATGGCCGCCATCGGAGAACATGGTTTAACATAAGGACCCTCTGTGAAATGCATTCAAAGATCTACTTCTCTGAAACTAATGAGCCAACTGGAACCAAACTTGGTCACAATTGTCCATTGGTGATCCACTTCAAAGTTTGTGATTTTTATGTTGGTACATCATCCAAGATGGCTGCCAGCAAGGATCATAGTTGAACATAAGGACCCTATCTGAAATGCATTTAAAGATCTTTAACACTTTCACAAAGTGCAGGTACCCCTGCTGAAAAATGGAAATTTTGGTCATTTTTTTACTTTTTGGTTGCCATGGAAACCTGCTATAACCAGTAAGCCAAGCTATATTGGGTATACTTATAAAGTGGTCACCCCTCTATGCTATCGTGCATAAAAGACATGAACAGTCCTTGGTCTGTAACAGTAGGGTCGGATTTTATTAGTCCCCAAGGGGAAAAATGCCGATTTTAGCAATTTTTGCCTTTAAGTTGGTGCCAAAAATTCAAAAAAATTTTTTAAATTTTTTCTTGCAGTCTGGTACATTTCTACACCTTTACTTTAAACACAAAAAAACAAAAACTTGAGATTTTCGTGGCAGGTATTGATGTGAGGGGTGTTTATGAGAGCCCACCCCTCTCAAAAATCTCATTTGTTGCGACTTTTGGGTTTCCAGGGGTACTTAACAGGGTCCTGCAAGTCCAAGAGTGTAGATGTTTGGCTCTTTTCGTGTTATTTGTTTAGCCACAGTACCCCTCTGTCTTTTATACCTGATGAACGTCAATTCCCAATATATGGAATGACATGAGGGGCATTAAAGTATCCAGAGGGTCCATGTATCCTGAAGGATACACCCGGTTCGAAAGTGTTAAAACTATTGAGCCAATTGGAACCAAACTTGGTTACAATAGTCCATTGGTGGTCGCCTTTAAAGTTTGTGATTTTTATGTTCATACCTCATCCAAGATGGCCACCAGGGGGAAACATAGTGTAACATAGTGACCCTATTTGAAATGCATTCAAAGATCTTCTGTGAAACTACAGAGCCAATGGGAACCAAACTTGGTCACAATAGTCTTTGGGTGGTTTCCTTCAAAGCTTGTGACTTCAGTATGTATGTCAGAAACTGATAACTGGTGAACTGATGTATAGTATGGATAATAATGCCATTAATGGATGGTCTCTTGGTGACAATGAATAAAACCAGTCACCAGGTGAGCGATACAGGCTCATGTTAGCCTCTTGTTTAAAATTAGAATGTGTTTTAATATTAAAAATGCATCTCCTAATTTGAAATAATATCACTCAGTATCCATTTTTTCAATAATATTTTTTTTAATCTATATTTTTCTAATTTTGATAAATAAATCTATAGACAAGATGATATAAAAAATAAATAAAATAATCAAATAATGATATCAATACTAAATCATTTCAATACTGAGTCTATTTTTTGATTGGTCACATCCAAAATTCTTTAGCCAATCATATAAGTAATTGAGGTTTTAGTCGGTAAACCAGGATTACCAATCGATAAACCTAGTTTTCCTACTTTTGGTTAATTCTGCACTGTAAAACCTACTTTACCGACCGGTAAAGTAGGTTTAGCAATAAAAACTCATAGGAAGCGGAGGTTAACATGCATCTAATTTCGGAAACTTCCATTACTGTTCGGTAATGGGGGGTTGTTTGTAAGTAAACCAGGATTACCGGTCAATAAACCTGGTTTTCCTAAGTTTTGGTTAAATTAGCGCAGGAAAACCCACTTTACCGACATTGAGTACATATATATGCACAATTAATACAAGTAGGGTCATTTAGAAAAAGCACAAGAAACATAAAGAGGGTTAAATCATAAGCACAGTGATACAGTATATATATGGAATAAAGGACATTTTGTTTTAGATACGAACTTTATCATGACCAGTATCAAGTGAGCTTGTTAGGGCGAGCTTGATGCGTTATGCCTTGATAAAGTCCGTAGCAAAAACAAAATGTTCTAATTTCTTTTATTGGTAATTCACAAAATGATAAACAGCACTCTATAATAAATTCAAATAAGCTGAAATTTTATTGCTATAATTTAAGTGCATTCTTCATTCAAACTATAACGGTTATGAACAGTACCAAATCATGTGTCAGCATAGCAACCCACATGTGATGCCTTCACAGTGACCCGATAATTTTGTGATAGTGTCCGGTTTGGTGATACTGAGAATATCAGTCTCTGCAGATCAAAGGAAATTTATACAAATTACCGATAAAACACTAAGATGCGCAAACATAATAAAGGACAGTGTACATCATTAAATGACAGTTCAGTATAAAAGATAAAGATGAAGATTTTTGAATTTTCTTTATTTTTGACCAGGATTTTGAACATGGTACCACATTCTTCACTGAGCCACTCAATAATGTTCATATTATTAAAATATCCTTTATACTTTGTTATTCCTATGGGAATCATGACAGGACTCTTTCCATCAGTTGTTCTCGGTTTAATGTTTCAACATTGGGAAAATATTTTTTAAACACAGAGATTGCTTTTCCCTATATTCACCAGCTTAGTTTTAAGCATTTTATGCGTTGGGTCTGACAACCCTTCCTATTTTTCCGTGCATTTTGTTGTATGATGATTTTTAAGATAGATAGACACTGTTGCACTGCACAGTTAATCGCACATTTGAAAAATAAAGAGTCACATGCGGGTAAGGTTTGATTTTCGGCCCAGAACAGTGATTTTGAAAGCTTTTCATAATTGAATGACAGATTGGAAACGTGTTATTTTGCCATCTTTTCTGGGATTAACTCCCCTTTCCTGTAAATAATGCTAAATCTGGACACTTTGTAAATAATTCTCTTAAAAGCATGGTGACATATTCATGTTTACGTTGAAATTAATATATTACATCATAAAATATCTATTCACAAAATCATATAAAATTTTCATGGATGAAAGGTTAATTTCTATAAAGCTGAAAATTGCCTTTTCCTTATTTTCTCCATGCATTCAATGAAAAATTAGATTAAAAAAATGGCTAAAAATGCACCTCAGTTCTAGAAATAACAAGCATGGTGACCTATACCTTTTATTACAGATTTCAGGTTTATAGGATTGGTTCTTCAGTTTGTTTTTCTCTGTTGCCGTTTTTGCCATGTCTTTGGATTTTGATTTTTGTGGTCTTCGCTTCCCTTGTTCCTTCGGTATTCTACTGTCGTTGTTTTGTGCCAACTTGCAACAAAATCTCATGGATATGAATACTAGTGTCTACCTACCTTAAAAACACCAATAGTAATTTATGTTTTAGTACAGTAATTTGAAGGAAATTTGTTTAGTATTAAACTAGCGACTAACAGATGAACACTTTAAAGTGAAACTACACTCAAAAATGAAAATTTGATATGTTGTTCTTTATGCATTAAATACTCATAATACTCCGGTACCAATATCATATTTTAAAAGATAAAGTACTAAAAGCGAATGCAAAATTGAAATTTTATCGTTGTGGGGACAGCCATTTTGAACAGATTGACGAATTAAGAAATAGATTATTGCAAGCGGGCTCTATGCGAATTAGAACATGGGCAGACCTTATATTTGTCAATATTTTATACCGAGCGATAGCGAGGTATAAAATGAAGACAAATATAAGGTCTGCCCATGTTCTAATTCGCATAGAGCCCAATTGCAATAATCTATTTCGATTCTAATATATTTAACAAGCGTTTTGAACATTCGAAGCGGCTCTTAGAGGACAATATTGGGTTTGACACTAGAATTAGAATATGTCAGAAAACTGCATACAAACACACATAAATGGACATAGAGAAATCTATATTCATCATTTTATTAATAAAAGTTGCTCATAAGCTTATGAATTAATACAAATAATCTATTGCAAAAATATAAAATACGGATATTTCAAAATTGAAGCGGGTATAAATGTGAGCTGGTTGTATTCCTGATTTATATTACCGCTTACAATGTAGTTATGTTATATTTGAAGCCAAAAAAAAGAAAAGACAAGGAGTAAAACTCATATTTGTAATTTTATTGTCGTTAAAAATTAAAATTTTTATATCTGAATTGTAGAACATGATATGCAATATAGATAAGATTTCATTACAACAACACATCCGTTGCTAGGTTACTGTTATGTCAATTTCAGTTCAGTCTTAAATTTAGTAACTGTTGTCAATTTCTATTATTGTCATTATGTGATGCAGCTTTTGTGTGATTCATTATTTAAAACTTTATTCACACATGAATATTGAGTGAATAAAATGTGAAACTGTACATTACGAATATCCTTTTGTAAAAAATATACGCATGTGCTAAAAAATATTGTTGGAATTAGAACATAGCTTTGTTTCTAAAGCCAAAGAAAAGAGTCATATTAGAATGGTCAGTAATGAGTAACTAATAATCGAAATATATAGAAAAGGAAAAAACTACAATGGCCAGATAGACAGCATTTCAATTACACAATTATGTCAAATAGCATGGTTTTTATTTAAGCCAAGTAGAGTATTTTCAATATATATATTTTCCTCGTTTTGGTCAGAGAAATATAAAACTTATGTCTCTCTTTAGGAATAAATTTGATTTGACATAATCAATCCTAATGCATGCATATTTCACCAGATCCAGACATAATTTCGTCTATTTTAATAAAAAAAACAGACTGGTTTGTTTCAAACGATTGTAAATTGTGTCAGATGACAAGATTGTATATTGTGTGTCAAATAGCCACACGCTTGCACGAGACATGTTTTATAGGTCACCTGCTGATGATTGAATGGAATATACAACAGGTGTGTCTTTTGGCAGTCCAGGTAATTTTGATGGACAATTTATAAGTCCATACACATCTGAAGTGTGTTCCCGAGATATCATTCCTGTGGACTTTTTCCGAAAGGGAAAAATAATATGAAGCATTGACCTTCCCTGGAACGAGCATGTATTAATAATATCCGTAAGAACCAATTATGTATGTAATATTTATTGCATATTTTGGTAGGAAAATCTTCCATCAGACTATAATTTTGTCCACATAGTGTGTGTACAACAGCATAATTCGCCGATCATGAGGATTTCTTAGGCAAAAGCCGACTGAGTGAAAATTTTGCTTGTAAAGTCAAACACGTAAATGAAATTTATAAAACAACCGTCCTGGTGATCTGCAGGCAAAAATTATGCCTGGATGTCATCAATATTAAATGAAATGAAAAAGTAAGACATGTAAGAGTTGACATGTCTACAGTGTTGATTTGAACTCACGAAGAAAGTGATATGAGGCGAAGCAGCAAACAATTTTGGCAAACTTACCGTAGTTGCATCTTATGGCCAATAAAATTACGAGTCAAGTGTAAGTGAAGCAAAATACATGTATGTTTGAAACGATCTGTTGTTGTGTAATGCATAGCTTGCAAGAATATCATTTCGAAGTATATACATTTGTATGGAATTTTAGGAAAATATGCACTAATGTCAACGATGGTCATTACATTACTTTTGATTCAGGGGTTGAACATTTTAAAAATCCGTCAAAAAACTCGTCAGAATACCAGATTACTCAACATGCTAATTTTCTCGAGGGGATTGGGGGGGGCTTTGGGCAATTATGCAAAAATTTAATTTTGATTCGCAGGATAGATTATTTGTTGTAAAAGCAAATAAATAATTCGATATGATATTTTGGTAAAAATGAATAACTTGTTCGAGATTTTTGTGAAAATAAATAAATTTTCTAGGCAAAATTGCCCAAATCAAATGGTCGTCCACTAAACATGCTAAATAAAAGAGATTTATTGAATTGTAATTAAATCGGTGTGCTGTCTTTTAATACACCTTGTTTGTCTGCCAGGTGACACATGACCAATTATCAAAAGTTTGAATACACAACTAAGGATGATGTTTATCATTTCTGTGAAATAATTCACAAATCTTAAGGTAATGGAGAAGCTATCATACGTTGTCTTTGTAAACGTTAATTGTGTATGTAAAAAAATAAAATGAAACAAAATAAAATGAATACATAAGTCAGGCGATCGAAATGTTACAAAATCAAAGGCACAATAGTTTCTAGTGGAACACAGGGACTTGCTCCCGGCCTAGAAAAAAAATGTTTACTATAAAATATAGCTGTTTTCTTTGTCAAACAGGGGGTGCGGGGATCACTGTCGTTTCCGACAGTCCTTACTCTAGTTCGAAAGTGCGATAATTAAAACCCTAAATCCAAAAATGTAGGAGGAGTAGGCATCGCAAGGATGTGTGACGGATGGACAGATGGACGGACAAGGCCAACGACAATATCCCCGAACTTTCATTCAAAGTGCAGGAATAACTAAACCATGTAACATATAGTTAGAGTTTAATTTTTTTATCATTTAATTCATAAAAATGGAAAGGCTTCATTCTCAGTTAAAAGTTATATAAACTAGTAGTTGTTCACTTCTCTTGACAGGTGTCATCAGATATAGAACGAAATACTGTTAGCATCAATGAATCCAATCCTAAAACACATGTTCCCAAGAATGTTCCTGATGAGAAGATATTGTCTGGCCAGTATGAGGTAAGTTGTTTTCTGGAACACATGTTCCCAAACATGCTCCTGATAGACAATATTGTCTGGTCAGTATGAGGTAAGTCAGTTTCTTTAATACAACACATGTTCCCAAACATCTTGCTAATGAGAATACAAAAAATGTATATGAATCTAACACCAGGGTGATTGCCAGACAGAAATATCTCAGACACCCAAGGGTAAGATTTCAAGTACTCGGACAAAGCTTGCTGAGTACGAGACACTAGAAATCTTACCCGAGGGTGTCTGAGATTTTTTTGTCCTGGCACTCTCACTGGTGTTTGATTAATCCCCCCCCCAGCATCCAAAGAATTTACCAAGAATTTATGCATTTATTTTATGACTTGTTTAATTTCAATTTTTGCCTTTCAAATGCAATCGATATTTTATTTAATTATATTAAATTATATACTTTTGGATTCATGTAGACTTAGCGTAGTATGTTGTTATTATAAAATATTGGCGGGAATAAATGTGTGTAGCTTGTCTTACACCCCTGTGTACGACGGAAAAATCTCACACCGCGAAAATAGTGGATTTCCTTGTCCGAGTTGGGAGAAAATATTGTCTAATCAGTGTCAGTAAAGTTCTTTCCTGTAACACCTGTTCCCAAAAAATGTTCTATGAGAAAATATTTTCTGGTCAGTATGAAGTAAGTCAGTATATGTAAAGGTTCACATGATCCTGTTGAGAAAATATAAAATTCTGTGGTAAGATGACTAAGGACATGAAAAAGTTGTGCTTTTCATGATTCCTGCATCCTTTTTCATTGCCTTTTTCAACTTTTCTGCCCAATGTGTATATATATTGATATCTAATGTTAAATTTGATAAAGTTGATTTGTCTTAAATAGTAGTAAAGCTTGTGTATCTAGAATGGATGATAGGTTTAAGTTTGCCCATTAATGCTTTTTGAGTATATCAAACTAAATGAACAGCTAAGATGCCATGGTCATATCGTAGAATAACAGTGTCATGTATCATGTTATATTCTACCAAAACTAATATTTTCTGTCTGATGATTTTCTAAAACATACTTTAAAATACATCCAAACCATTTCAACACACAACACTATCAAAAAATATCANTCTCCTCTGAAACCGCTGAACAAATTCAACCAAACTTTACAGGAATGATGAACTAAAGGTCCTTAACAAAGATTGCTCATTTTGTTCCAATCCTGTAAAAAACATGGCCACCAGCACGGAAGATAGTTTTACATTGGCCCTCTGAGAAATTCACATATTCATCATCTCCTCTGAAACCACTGGAGCAAATTCAACCAAACTTTACAGGAATGATGTATGGAAGGTTTTTTACAAAGATTGCTCATTTCATTCCGATCTGATAAAAAACATGGCCACCAGCGCCGAAATTATGTCTAACATTGGACCTTATGGGAAAAATCACATTTTCATCTTCTGCCCTGAAAAGGCTGAAGCAAATTGAATCAAACTTTACAGGAATGATGTACTTAAGGTCGTTAACAAAGATGGCTCATTTCGTTCCGATCCGAAGAAAAACATGGCCGCCAGCACGGAACATGGTTTAACATAGGACCCTATGGGAAAATCACATTTTCATCTACTCCTCTGAAACCACAGAAGCAAATTCAACCAAACTTTACAGGAATGATGTATGGAAGGTCCTTTACAAAGACTGCTCATTTCGTTCCGATCCAATAAAAAACATGGCCGCCGGTGCGAAACTTAGGTTTAACATTGGACCCTATGGGAAAAATCACATTTTCATCTTCTCCTCTGAAACTGCTGAATCAAATTCAACCAAACTTTACAGGAATGATGAACTAAAGGTCCTTAACAAAGATTGCTCATTTTGTTCCAATCCAGTAAAAAACATGGCCGCCAGCACAGAAGATAGTTTAACATTGGCCCTATGAGAGATTCACATATTCATCATCTCCTCTGAAACCACTGGAGCAAATTCAACCAAACTTTACAGGAATGATGTATGGAAGGTGTTTTACAAAGATTGCTCATTTCATTCCGATCTGATAAAAAACATGGCCGCCAGTGCCGAAATTATGGTTAACATTGGACCCTATGGGAAAAATCACATTTTCATCTTCTGCCCTGAAAAGTCTGAAGCAAATTGAACCAAACTTTACAGGAATGATGTACTTAAGGTCGTTAACAAAGATGGCTCATTTCGTTCCGATCTAACGAAAAACATGGCCGTCAGCACGGAACATGGTTTAACATAGGACCCTATGGGAAAATCACATTTTCATCTACTCCTCTGAAACCACAGAAGCAAATTCAACCAAACTTTACAGGAATGATGTATGGAAGGTCCTTTACAAAGACTGCTCATTTCGTTCCGATCCAATAAAAAACATGGCCGCTGGCACGGAACTTAGGTTTAACATTGGACCCTATGGGAAAAATCACATTTTCATCTTCTCCTCTGAAACCGCTGAACAAATTCAACCAAACTTTACAGGAATGATGAACTAAAGGTCCTTAACAAAGATTGCTCATTTTGTTCCAATCCTGTAAAAAACATGGCCACCAGCACGGAAGATAGTTTAACATTGGCCCTCTGAGAAATTCACATATTCATCATCTCCTCTGAAACCACTTGAGCAAATTCAACCAAACTTTACAGGAATGATGTATGGAAGGTTTTTTACAATGATTGCTCATTTCATTCCGATCTGATAAAAAACATGGCCACCAGCGCCGAAATTATGTCTTAACATTTGACCTTATGGGAAAAATCACATTTTCATCTTCTGCCCTGAAAAGGCTGAAGCAAATTGAATCAAACTTAACAGGAATGATGTACTTAAGGTCGTCAACAAAGATGGCTCATTTCGTTCCGATCCGACAAAAAACATGGCCGCCAGCACGGAACATGGTTAAACATAGGACCCTATGGGAAAATCACATTTTCATACTCCTCTGAAACCACTGAAGCAAATTCAACCAAACTTTACAGGAATGATGTATGGAAGATCCTTTACAAAGCCTGCTCATTTCGTTCCAATCCGATAAAAAACATGGCTGCCAGTGCGGAACTTAAGTTTAACATTTGACCCTATGGGAAAATTCACATTTTCTTCTTCTCCTCTAAAACCACTGAAGCAAATTCAACCAAACTTTACAGGAATAATGTACTAAAGGTCCTTAACAAAGATCGCTAATTTCGTTCTGATCGGATAAAAAAACATGGCCGCCAGCACGGAAGATAGTTTAACATTGGCCCTATGGGAAATTCACATTTTCATCTTCTCCTCTGAAACCACTGAAGCAAATTCAACCAAACTTTTCAGGAATGATGCATGGAAGGTCCTTTACAAAGATTGCTCATTTCGTTCCGATCCAATAAAAAACATGGCCGCCACCGCAGAACTTTGGTTTAACATTGGACCCTATGGGAAAATTCACATTTTCTTCTCCTGCTCTGAAACCGCTGAAGCAAATTCAACCAAACTTTACAGGAATGATGAACTGAAGGTCCTTAACAAAGATTGCTCATTTCGTTCTGTTTCTATCCAATAAAAAACATGGCCGGCAGCACAGAACATAGTTTATTTTGGCCCTATGGGAAATTCACATAAAAAGCATGGCCACCATGCAGAACATCGAAAACCCTGCATCAGCATTTTGTCAGGTGAGCGATACAGGCTTAGTGTCTGAGCCTCTAGTTNCCCCCCCCCCCAGCATCCAAAAAATTAAACAAATCACCGTCGAAAAGCCATTGTCGACATCAGTGAATTACTTCCCCTTTACCCGATGTCATAATGCATGGAGCACACATCCAAGTTCTGGGTTAATTTAGTACCAAGAATTTATGCATTTATGACTTGTTTAATTTCAATTTTTGCCTTTCAAATGCAATCGATATTTTATTTAAATATATTAAATTAGATACTTTTAGATTCATGTAGACTTTGCCTAGTATGTTGTTATTATAAGATATTGGCGGGAATAAATGCGTGTAGCTTGTCTTACACCCCTGTGTACAACAGAAAAATCTCGCACCGCAAAAATAGTGGATTTCCTTGTCCGAGGTGGGAGAAAATATTATCTAGTCAGTGTCAGTAAAGTTCTTTCCTGTAATACCTGTACCCAAAAATGTTCTATGAGAAAATATTTTCTGGTCAGTATGAAGTAAGTCAGTATATGTAAAGGTTCACGTGATCCTGTTTAGAAAATATAAAATTCTGTGTTAAGATGACTAAGGACATGAAAAAGTTTTGCTTTTCATGATTCCTGCATCCTTTTTCATTGCCTTTTTCAACTTTTCTGCCCAATGTCTATATATATTGATATCTTATGTTAAATTTGATAAAGTTGATTTGTCTTAAATAGTAATAAAGCTTATGTCTCTAGAATGGATGATAGGTTTAAGTTTGCCCATTAATGCTTTTTGAGTATATCAAACTAAATGAACAGCTAAGACGCCATGGTCATCATTTCATAGAATAACAGTGTCATGTATCATGTTATATTCTACCAAAACTAATATTTTCTGTCTGATGATTTTCTAAAACATACTTTAAAATACATCCAAACCATTTCAACACACAACACTATCAAAAAATATCATATGATTTTTGTTTGTATGGTAGATTTGAATGCATATTTAATCCTCTAATGATATTTGAAGTTTAAACTGGTTCTGACTGGTTTGATAAATTTTCATATTCAGCAGATGTTTAATAAGCCCTGCACTATTTAAATCTATTTGGAATACAACTCTCGGTGTTCATTATTTATCACTAGAGAAAAAGATTTCACCACTATCCGAATTATAACCATATTTTAGCCATTCTCGATAATTAAAAAGCTTGGCAGGACTCACAATTAAAATTAAAAAAATTAACTATCTTTAGTGGATAAGATATGGTAATGAACAGGATTTTATGATGTAATCTATATTTCCCTTGATTAATGTCATTTTTAAATGCTGTCCATAAATTTGTGTCTAATAAGTAGTAGCTGATTGAGTTTTTTAATTACATGTATTATTTTACAGAGCCTTGATTATGACATCATAGAAAATGACTTGTACCAGGACATACTACACGACAATACAAACAAGGTTAGAAGAAGAAATAACACAGTTTCTTTGTAATTTTGAAAATGAAATTTTGTTTGAAGTCATGTTATTTTATCTATGTACATGTATACCGGGTATATTGTGGGTGGGTGTTGGGAGGGGGGTGTTAGTCCTCGATGTATAATTAATTGTAAAATTTCTATTACATGTAAGTCCTTTTATATTTACATGTATAATATAAAGAGAAATATAAATTGTTTTTTTTTTAAATCATACCTGTTAACCCTCCAACATTTCTATGGATATTCCCACTTACTCATCAAATCTCCCACTTGAGAAGGTTCTCCCTCTTGGAAGACCAAAATCTCCCACAAAGAGAAAAAGTCTCCCAAAATCTCCCACAAAGACATTTGCAAAATAACATAATATTTTAAGAAAAAATTGTTATTTTCATACAAAATTGTTTATTTTGATACTTAAACAATTATTATTTAAACAATAAAACAAAAGAAACCACTTAAAGCAGTTGATTATGTTTTTGTTAATTAATCTAATAATCGTATTTGCTTTTAACTCATTGTTCTTTTCAAGTCATCTTTTTATCACAAGAAGAATTACAAAAAATGCCTGTTCAAGATCGTCACACAAAATTTCCCACAAATTACAAATAACAAACTAACCCACAGGTTAAGAGGGAGATCTTCCACATAGTCTGTCTTGTATGTCAACATTTACAGTACGTGGCCATAATACAGTACGCAGCTGAACTTTTCTCCACACATTTCATATAAAAAAGACAGATGTTCAAAAAATTATCTATAATTCATATCTCCTCATATTTTCATGATTATTGTACCGTCAAAAAGAGCTCGATGTACAGTATCTTCCTATAATTAAGGTAAAATTTAATGAACAATAGTTTCCACTGCCCCAGAAAATAAACACAAATGCAAAAATTTCAGATCAAAATTTGTTATTTATCTTTGGTAAATTAGACCACCAAAATTTTCGGCCTGTGTTTAAACTTTGACAAAAAGTTAAATATTTGGTAGAAAATTATTTCAAAATTACAGGAAGAAACTGTTTGTCACCTTGTTTTACACCATGCACAAATCATAAAAAATGGACTGGAAATGAAGTCTTGAGAATTTTTTTAATATGGGCTGTTTTTACATTAAATGCACAGTTAAATTTTCTTGTACGTAATGTTTTATGGCCACGTACTGTATGTTTAAATTTATATTTAAAAATATGACTTTGTTTACTTAAGAAACTAGAGTAATGACTGTCGGAAACGACAGTGATCCCCGCACCCCCTGTTTGACACAGAAAACAGCTATAGACCCTGGGAATAATTTTTCTTAACATTTTTGAAATTAAACTATTGACAGTCACCATTTTTACCATAAGGAATTAAAGAATATATGGTTGTTAGGCAGAATTCCAAAAAATAAGTAGTCTTTGAGACTTTCAGGAATTTTACCAAACTTGGAATCATATATTTTGGAAATCAAGTTTGTGAAATGTTTCTTCTAATTCTAAAAAATTTTTTAACTATGGTTTCAATGTAGAATTCCAAAAAATATGTGGTCTTTGACACTTTCAGGAAATTTACCAAAATTGGAATCAAATATTTTTGAAATTGAAATTCAATTGGTGAAAATGATTGCCCTAATGGAAACAAACCCTAACAGCATATTTGCTAGGTAGAATTCCAAAAAATAAGTGGTCTTT
>MJUU01026856.1:33878-56436 GCA_002080025.1 Modiolus philippinarum | reverse complement strand
CCTTTTGGTTTGAGTTTGGTCTGATCGTTGAAGGCCTTTTTTGTGGCCTTTTTAGCTCAGTTTATCCAAAGGCTATAAGTGATTGGCATCGCTTAGTACTCTTTAGATCATTTCATTTTCCCAGTTGGAACATCTGATCTGAACCAAATATAACAAAACAGATGAGATAAGGTCTTCCAAGACAGCATATCTCATTAATCACAAGAAATAGGCTGATATACTTTCATGTCAATGCATATATTTTGAATATTGTGTCTTAATTTCAGAACTTAGAGTAGCAGACTCATCCCAGTCATAATTCTAGTTTTGTTTGATAAGTTTTGTACAAATATATTTCAGTGTAATGTAATTCTTTTGCCAGAATTTGCTACCTGTCTGCAGTAATAAAGTTGATTTATTGAAATTTTAAAATTTGAATTATTTTTAAGGAACCATGATTGTAAACACATGATATGTCTCGACTCTATTGGTTGAAAATTGTAGTTGAAAAAGTATGTCCAGCATACATATTAAATTGAGTCCTATGGCAAACATGTTAATCATAGTTGTTTGAATTTGAAACTAATAAATCAACTGGAACAATATTTTATCACATTGATCTTTTAAGCTCCTAAAGATCTGCATAAAAAATATAAAATTGAATATTATAAGGAAAATGTCTACATTGACATTGGAAGTATATCGACTAATATTAATAAACATATATTTGTACTTATTTTGACGTATTTCCTTAACTATATATAGCTATTATAAAATGTGTTGACGATTTCTGCCTAGAAGTACCACTTCTGATATGGATCTGTTGTAATACTGTACTTATACTTATAGGATCATTTATGACAGCCAAGTTTGCAGTAAGTGTTATGGAAGAATAATACTTAAACACATTTATAAAACCACTTCAAATTTGTTGGTATCATTATGCATACTTGCATACCTAACCCTACTGTGGTGAGTATCAACTAATTTATGCGGAATTGCCACTATAGAAAGGGTTTCTTTAGGCCAACTGTCTATACAACCATTTCTTTAAACTTCAGTGGAATAGACTGCTGTGAAAAGAGTTGAGTAGGTAAGAAGTCAAAAATAATTGCACATGTTTTGTCTGGTAAAATGACAGAAATCAGATTGAAAATTTCCATCAGTAATGTTTTTTTTTTTTGCCATCACTTGTTGTATGTCATCTGTTAGGCATTAGCTTTTAAAATTTTTATCATCTCCTCTGAATCTACAGAAGTAAATTAAACCATACTTTACAGGAATGGTGTATTGAAGGTTCTTTACAAAAATTGCTTATTTTGTTTTGACCCAATAAAAACATGACTGCCAGTGTGGAACTTGGTTTAACATAGAAATACAAACTCGGGAAAAGACGAAATTCATCACACAAGTGGAAGATATTCCTTATCATTGATAAGGTCTGGTATAAGAAATTATTAATCTTTCACAAGTGTTAGAAATTTCGTCTTATCTCGAGTTGAGCAGAGCGAAACGAGAGGGAAAGAGGTAGAATTTTTTTACACAAGATCTTTTTTGATCGAATGCAAGTTCCTATTTTTTCTATAAAATATGACACGAAACCTCTGAAAACCTATACTGTGCAAGACATCGTCACCATTTGAGAGTACCTTACATCTTGACGTTGGGTGTCAATGTTTAGTTAAGGTCCATTTCTCAACAAATACACATTATACCACTACGATGTTTCATGACGTTTAGTTATGGGTATGATTATTGTATCATAGAAGTGAACACTTTTGGTTGGTCATTTACTCATGGGAGACAAGGCCACTTGCATCGATCTCATATGGGTCATCTTCCACTGTAAAAAACCATTTACGGAAGAAATTGTTAACCATTTCACATTATGTTTTGTATTTTTATGCCCCGACATGAAGTGGAAGGGGCATATAGATTTACCCGTGTCCGTACGTACGTACATATGTATGTCCGTCCCGATGTTAAGTTTTGTGTTTAGGTCCATATATTTGGCAACCTCTTGTAGTATTTTGATAATATTACATCAGTACATGCACCTTTATTAGTACTACCAGTTTCACCAACAATTAGGGATCCATGATCTACATTTTACGATTGAGTGACTTTTGTTAAATTTTGCGTTGAAGTCCATTTCTCAACAACTACGCATTATATCAATATGATGTTTCATCAAATTAATTGCCTTGATGAGTACTACCCAAAACATTGACAGTAAGGTAGCATTGACCTATATTTTAAGCTTGAGTGACTTTTGTTAAATTTTGCGTTAAGGTCCATTTCTCAACAACTACACATTATACCAATATGATGTTTCATCAAATTAATTGCCTTGATGAGTACTACCCAAAACATTGACAATTAGGTAGCTTTGACCTATGTTTTACGCTTGAGAGACTTTTGTTAAATTTTGTGTTAAGGTCCATTTCTCAACAACTACACATTATACCAATATGATGTTTAATCAAATTAATTGCCTTGATGAGTACTACACAAAACATTGAAGGTGGCTTTGACCTATATTTTACGCTTGAGTGACTTTTGTTAAATTTTGTTTTTAAGTCCATTTCTCAACAATTACACATTGTACCAGTGTGATGTTTCATCAAATTAATTATCTTGATGAGTACAACCCAAAACATTGATAACTAGAGAATGTGTCTATAAGACATGGATGCCCCGCCGACAAATTAATTTTTATGCCTGATTGACTTACCTTGTCTATTGTCATAAATTTGTCGGCGGGGCATCCGTGTCTTATAGACACATTTTCTAGTTTATTCCTTTGTAGCATTAAGTTTATATGGTATATTTACAGCCAGTAGCAGCAGGAAGTGGGATTCCACAAATCAAATGTTTCCTAAATGGTGTCAAAATTCCACAGGTAGTACGACTGAAGACCATTGTATGTAAAGTGATTGGAGTTGTATGTGCTGTGTCTGGTGGACTTATTGTTGGCAAGGTACAGGAAACTATACTAGACTTGTATTCAGCAAACTTCAAAATTAGTACAAAAAAATCATAATATAGCCTTCAAAAATGAGCAATAACTGAAACTGTATGGCATTTTCTTTTAGATGCCCAAAGAAAAGAATAAAGTACATCCATACATGTACAATGTCAGTTACAATAACTTTTAATGTACAAAAGTTTGAACACACAAAATCATTCATAAAGATGATTACATGTGATATGGAAATGTTTCTTACTTGCCATCATTGTTACAGTTAGAGCTAAGTTTTTGGTGCAGCAATAAGAAATTAATTATAATAGGAAGAAATTAAAAATAAATAAAGGTCACAAATCATAAACTTTGAGAAACTTAATATTAGCACACATGAGATTAGTCGAGCTGTAGCATGGTGAAATTTCCACAGTTTAACATATGTAATTCTTTTAACTGAATATACATTTACAAGTAAGAATTTTGTAAAAAATTCTTGTGATCTGAAAGTTTGCATGCTTAATAATATAAGTGATATAATTTGTAATTGACAGGAAGGTCCTATGATCCATTCTGGGGCAGTAATAGCAGCTGGTATATCACAGGGTAAAACCAGTACATTCCTCATAGATTTTAAGGTTTGTGAAGCATTTAGATTGAGTTGTAAAGATGTATACATGTAGATTAGAAGAATACTAATTTAAGACAATTATAGATATGGGGTAAATATTAATAATACAATTACCCTGAAATCAACAGAGTCAAAAATATACACAAAAAAGTTATTCTTATACACTCTCGGCAATAAGGACGTACCCACAATAGCAGCTACACATCATTGAATATTTGCAATACACTGAAGCTGACTAAAACTTCAGAAGTCAAGAAAATCTTCTGTTACATTTTGATGTAATACAAGACTATATTATGCTTGATAAGATTTTTTTTTAAATGGCAAAGCAATTCCAGAATGAAATGTTAGATATGTCAATGAAAATTTATCTTAAGCATTATCAATAATTGTTTTTTCCGGAAAGAGTGGTCTCCATAATGAAATGGCTAATTGAAGATCATAGCATTGAACATCATCTACCAATAGTGAATGACCAATCAAAAAATTGTGATTCCAATCTACCATCCAAAAATTGTTAAAAGATCAAAGATCAAATAATTGTAACCATGATCAAACATCCAAAAATTGTAATCATGATCAAACATAAAAAACTCTTAAGGTGTCTGCAGGGTATTAGTTTCTTATTATAGAATTTTGTGAAATTTTCTGTGGAGAAACATAATTGTATATTTGTTCAAAATTTAAAATAAAATTTGGGGGTCACCGTGCATTTAAGCACAAAAACTGAAATTGAAAATTTCCGGATTTTACATAGAAATGATAAGGAAAATGATTATATGAGAGGATAGCCTGAAAACTCTATTATAGATTTTGTTCATACTTTGCATGTGTTTTGAAGTCATCATATAGTTTAAATATACAAAATAAAAATCAGGGGTCACCGTTGAAATAAGAGAGAAAAATTGCAAAATGTTAATTTCTCTAGTGATATCTATGTTAAATTATTTTATCAAATTATCTCCCTTGCATAATTTCTGTGTTCTGCAAATCCATCAACAAATTTAAAGCTCCTGTGTTTTTATTCGCATTTTTGAAATTGAAATGTTGTAAAAATTATAAGGAAATAAAAATTTAAAATGCTTTGGAACTTTCTTTTCATTTAAGATAACTATTATGTTAAATTTCTTAATGAATGAAACCTAAATGAACAAGTATTAGACAAAAATGGCGGAATGATACCACTGAGACACCTTAACCATGATCAAAAATTATAATCTTAATCAAACATCCCAAAATTGTAACCATTAACAAATATAAAAAATTGTAACCATGATCAAACATTCAAACATTGTAACCATGATTAAACATCAAAAAACTATAACCATGATTTAACATCTAAAAATTGTAACCATGATCAAACCTACAAAAACTGTAACTGCGATCTAACATCCAAAAAATTGTTACCAAAATTACACATCCAAAAATTGTAACTAGGATTAAACATCCAAATTTGTTACCATGATCAAACATCACATTGAAATTTATACACACATTAATGTTATGCCAGTCTATCATTTAAAGTTTTTCATGCATTTGAAAAGATATACATGTATTACAGAAGAAATGGGTATTTACAATGTGCATTTAATTTGGACATCTTTCACTCATGTAAGAAATTATATTTCTTTTTCTTTCCCTGTTCCTGTAGAGAAAAAAGACATGTTTTCTTACAATTATGAGAGACATCTGTGATAAAAAAATTATGATGATTATCAAACATCCAATTTTCAAACCTATTAATTAGTGCACTTACAAAAAAAGTTTTTTTTTTAAATGAAAAAATACAGTCAGATTCAAAAGGGTCAGTTTTTTGACAAAAGGTGGTATTTATGTAACCACATTTATGGCATATTAAAAGTAACCCTTGTTTGTATTAATTAGTCCCCTACCGGCTTCACTGAAGGGGACTTTAGGTTTGCACTCTATCAGTCCATCCGTCAGTCCGTCACACTCAGTTTTCCAGACTTTTTTCCTATACTATAAGAGATATTTATCTAATATTTGGTATGTAAGTCTACAACCATGAGTTACAGATCAAGTTTTAGTTTTGTTCCGGTTCATTGATTTTGGACGGAGTTATGGGCCTTTGACTTAGAAAATTTTGGTAAAATATAGGTTTTCCAGACTTTTTTCTAAATCATTCCAGAAATGAACAAATATTTGCTTTGTAAGTCTACCACTATGAGTTCGAGTTTGGTTCCAGTCCATTGATTTTAGACGGGTTTATGGGCCTTTGACTTAGTAAATTTTGGTAAAATAGAGGTTTTCAAGACTTTTTTTCTAAACTATGCCAGATATGAAGCTAAAATTTGCTATGTGAGTCTACCATTATGAGTTACAGATCCAGTTCGAATTTGGTTCCGGTCCATTGATTTTGGATGGAGTTATGGGCCTTTGACTAAGAAAATTTTGGTGAAATATAGGTTTTCAGGACTTTTTTCTAAACCGTTCCAGATATAAAGCTAATATTTGTTATGTTAGTCTACCACTATGAGTTACAGATCAGGTTTGAGTTTGGTTCCAGTCCATTGATTTTGGACGGAGTTAAGGGCCTTTGACTTAGTAAATTTTGGTAAAATATAGGTTTTCCTGACTTTTTTCTAAACCATTCCAGATATGAAGCTAATATTTGCTATGTGAGTCTACCACTATGAGTTACAGATCAGGTTTGAGTTTGGTTCTAGCCATTGAAATTTGATGGAGTTATGGGCCTTGCACTAAGAAAATTTTGGCAAAATATAAGTTTTCAGGACACTTTTTTAATCTGTTTGAGATATTAAGCTTATATTTGCATTGTTAATCAACCACTCTGGGTTACAGATCAAGTTTGAGTATGGGTTGGGTCCATTGATTTTTGACGGAGTTATGGGCCTTGGGCTTGGAAAACTTCTTCTTCAACTATTTTTGCTGGTATAACAAAGAATTATTCCACCGATAGGGGACTTCTGTTTTGCCTTGCAATACAATCCACACTTGTTTTCCCAGATATTTGAGATGTTCAGATCTGATACAGAAAAGAGAGATTTTGTTTCTGGTGGTGCTGCTGCTGGTGTGTCTGCTGCCTTTGGGGCTCCAGTGGGAGGTGTTTTATTTAGTTTAGAAGAAGGGGCCAGTTTCTGGAATCAAGCTTTAACATGGAGGATTGTAAGTGTTAATTTTATCATGTTAATTATGTCAGATTGTTTTACTTTATTTTTCTGTAAAATTTATATTTGTACAAAATTATTATTTCACAGTAAAATTTTAGATAAAAACTTTCAATTATAATAGCGTTGCTATTACACTTATTTGATATGTTACATTAATGGTTCAAGTTCCCCATTTCTTTCGTTATTTTTAAGGTTAAACTCTACTAAATGACTAATCAGCTGCTGGCATAGTCAAAAGTAGTACTTATATAAACAAAGTCATGCTACTTTCCCTTTGGATATAACTGTCAATATTGGCAATATCTGAGTTCTAAAATGCTCAAGTGATCATGAAATACTTCTGGATTGACCAGCATTTTGATTCAGCATCCTTCCTTGCATGTGAAAAATACTGAAGCCTAATCAATGAGGATGTGCATGCCCAAGGATCTGACAGGCAAAATTGGTAATTTGCATACCTAAGTTTGGTTAGGCTGTAGAAATTTCTTATTTGACTTTAAAGTTGGGTCATCATTCGATATATTACTTGGCAGATGTGCTGCTTTGAGAAAATCATACAGTTGTGTAAAGTCAACTTCAGGTAATAAAGAAAATTCACAAAATGTTATAATGGCCACCTATGGAAAATATTTAGTGGCGTCTGATCTTAAACAGAGGTTACAAAATCAGAATGAAATATTGCCCTGCAAGTAAATGATACATTTGATTTGAAATGTTAAAAGAAAACGAAAGCCTTTATAATTTATCATTTTTTAATCACAAACATATGTAAATTAATAGCATGTAAAATTATTACACTTTTCATTTTCAGTTTTTTGCCTCTATGTTGTCAACATTTACATTAAACGTAGTACAGAGTTTTATTAAAGGACATCCATTAGATCTATCTTCACCTGGTCTGTTTAATTTTGGTAAATTTGAGGTGAGTACCGGTATAAAACATAGCACAGAGTTTTATTAAAGGACATCCATTAGATCTGTTTCACCTGGTCTCTTTAAATTTGGTAAATTTGAGGTAGGTAGAAGAATTATCAATTTACAAGTGAACCTTCAATCATGGTAAATAAACTTATTATTTCCTCATAATTTCTTTAAATGCTGTAATTTTTTGTTGTTGTTTAGCTCCTGCAATCAAAGAATAAAATTATTCAAACAAAAACAGTATTACCGGTACCAGAATAGAATTATTAATAAAAAGTATATTTTATTGCCAATGTATGCAGAAAGCAGGGATCTGCAGTAAGCATTTGCTAATGAATTCCTTGTTTTAGTCTCATTTTTCTCTGCAACTCAATATTATCACGAACACTTGATATTTTGTATGTATATTTAGTATTAGGTGTAAAATTATCTCCCCTTATTGGCCAAATTAAATAGCCACTTCCTGTTTACAGATTTTTCACATTTTTAATGCAGTGGTATCGCTAATTACCAGTAGCATTGGTTCTTCTCATTTTACATGGGGTGGTTAATGAATATTTATATTTTGTTTGGTGTGCACGATATTCAGAGTAGATGTGTTGTACAGTTTTTGTATCGCCTGCTGTAAGCAGAGGCGACACATAGTGATTACTATCTGTCGTCTTATGTCGTCGTCGCCGTCCTGCGTCTTCAATCGGTTTTGAATGCGCAACTCCTTCAAAACTACTAGTCCGATTCCAACCAAACTTTAAGGATATGTTTTTCACATGGTGTAGTTGTGCACCTGTTACTTAGAATTTTTATTTTACAGATTTTAGAGGTTCACAGAGTCAAAATTGCTCATTTGTGAGTGTTGCTTTTTGAATCCGCAAGTTCTTCAAAACTGCTTCTCTGATTCCAACCAAACTTTCAGGATGTTTTTCACATGGTGTAGTTGTGCACCTGGTACTTAGAATTTTGGTTTTTTCAGATTTTAGAGGTTCACAGAGCCAAAATTGCTCATTTGTGAGTGTTGCTTTTTGATGTTGTTTACCTGGTGTAGTTGTGCATCTGATAATTAGAATTTAGATTTTACAGATTTAGAGGTTCACAGAGCCAAATTGCTCATTTGTTAATTTTGTTTGTTAATCTTCAACTCCTTCACAAATGTGTGTGAGATTCCAACCAAACTTTCAGTATATGTTGTTTATCAGGTCTGGTTATGCACATTATACTTGACATTTTGATTTTACAGATTTAAGAGGTTTGCCAAGCCAACATACCTCATTTGTTGTTTTTGTTTGTTAATCTGCAAGTCCCCAAAACTATATTCATATTCTTATCAAATTTGCAGAATATGTTTTTCTCCTAGTCTTAGCATGCACATAATACTTTAAAATTTAAGTTTACAGATTTCAGAGGTTCACTGGGCCAAAAATGGCTCTTCTGAAGTGCAGGCGACACAAGTGTTCCATGGAACACCCATCAATTTTTTCTTGAAATTCATTTAATATTGTTATAAAAAGAGCATATCAAAACCTTGTCAAATACTGAATTGTTTGCCCTTTTAACTCCACAACATTTTTGTGTATTTTGAAAATTATTAGTTTTTTTATGATTTCAGACTACAGAATATGGTGGTGTAGAAATACCAATATTTATTTTGATGGGTGTAGTAGGTAGGTATTGTTTAATTTGTATTGCAATTATAAGTATACAACACTGGATAAGAATGGCTTTCAGGTGCCAACCTGTTGCAGGCTTATTATAAACTATAAAACATCAGCAGTAAAAATGTGGAGTGAGTAATGGATAGTCAATTGTAAATATATTGTAGTTTAGAGACAGGGAATAAATACCAAAGCAATGTAAACTACTACAAAATCTATCTTAAGCCTAAGTAAACCAAAAGCCAAGTCAAAGTCCTAAGTTTTAAGATAACAGTCTGATACAAAACAACTCCCTTAACAAATCAGTTGGTCTGCAAAGGTACATTGTATTTTGTGAAGTCAGGTTTTTTAACAGGGGATTAATTCTGGCAGTGTATACCTTCTTTATGGATAAAATGCACTAATGAAGAATGTCCACAACATTTAATTGACTAATCACATTGGAGTATTGACCGTGATGGAATAAACACCTAAGTAAAAAAAACAAAAGGATGTTAATTAACCTGGAAATTATGCAAGGCAGAAAGAGAATACACAGTTTCACTAAGTGAAATTTTCACAAAAAATATGGAAACCCAAATGATACAAAAGATACAATGAAGACATCACTGATAAACACTAATCATTGACAAGAAAAGAACCATGCACAAAAAATAACATCATGTACCCTTCATAAAGGGTGAATTTATGTACTGCATTATTGGTGGCACATAACAACTGAGAAAGAAGGAGAAAAAAATTGCAAAACCACATGGTCATGTATGTTAGTAGAGAGAAGTTTTATACTGCTTTCTGATTTACATATTACATACATTGAATGCAAACCAACAATGTTTTCAATGCACTTTTGATCAATAAATGATACATATTATTTTGTGTTTTGTTCATTGTTATATCCCATGTTATAGGTGGACTTCTTGGTGCCCTGTTCAATCACATCAACTACAAACTGACTGTGTTTAGGAGAAAGTAAGTAAAATTGTTACATTTACATGGTATATACTTTACACACATCAGTTAGTTTCATTAAAGTTGTATTTCCAACAAAGAAAGTAATTTTGCCTGACATCAGCTTGTGAATTAGAATGGTAATCAAAATCAATTATATGTTGCATTGTATTTGATTTTTGGATGTCTCAAATGACATTGCAACATTTCTGGGTAATTAGTTGAAAGCTACAGGTCACAAAAAGTGCACATGTTGATGACACTACAATCAGATAACAAGCAAAGTTTGAAATAGGTTTGAACTAAGGTAACAGCATGGGGTTGGCAAAATTATTTTCTCTCACTGAACTATAGAGATCTCTCCCAAAATAACTGATCCAGTTTCAAGAACCAACTTTGGTGGAACCTTATAAAATTTTCTTTTTTATGTGGATATCTCATCCAGGATGTCTTCCAGCAGGGAACATAGAATACCAATAGATTCTGTAGAAAAATGTGTTTATAAACTTCTGTCTTTCTACTGTACTTATTGCAACTTAACTGTGCCACAATGATCTTACAGATTCCTGTAGAAATGGAACATCTGATTTTGTTTAGATATTTTTTTTCTTTTGAACTTAAATAGAAATTTCCTGTGAACCTGCCTTACTGAGATTAATATATTGTAATTCTGGCATCAGTATATGGATCAAAAAGACCTGTTTATCTAGAATACAGAATATTTTATTTTTCCAAATTAAGTCCCCCATTAACATTTAACAATCATATCCATTGTTAGCATTTCTATAATATACCAGTTACATTTGGTACCTTTTTAAACTGGCCCATTTCTTTGCCCCCCCCCCAGCAGATTTTGGCTTCCCAAGGATCCCCTGCACAACATCCAAGGTGGCTTAGGAACTTAGATTAACATTGAACCCTCTTTCAAAATGACATCAAAGAAAATATCCATTGAGACCATTTGCAAAATTTTCCAAATTTTGTCATAACCGTGGACTACATATCTGAAACTAGTTTGCAAATTTAACATGTAGTTATAATAACTGAGGACCATTTGTAAATGATATCAAAGATTTTCTCCTCTGCACACACTGGTACAAATTCAACCAAAAATTTTTGTCTGAACAGACCTTAGGAGTCTCCCTTTAAAAATTGAGATTTTTAAATAGAATGACTGCCAGTAGGAACAATAGCTTAATGATATTGGATCCTTTTGGGAAATGCCCTTAAAGATTTTCTTGTCTTAAACTGTTCTGCCAATAGGTACCATAGAACAATATCAAATGTAAAACCTATAGGGAAAAAAATTGAAAGATCCTCTCCGAAACCACTAGACCATATGGAACCATGGTCTCCTTTATAATTTTGATTATCATCTAAGATGGCCACCATTGACAAACATTGTTTTACCTTTGATTCTAGGGGAAAATGTATACAAATTTTCTTATCTGAAACTGTCATGCCATGGGGAACCACACTTTGTGACAATGATCTTTGGATGGTCTGCTTTGAAAATGATGAATATTATGTTCGTACCTTCTCCAAGATTGCTGCCAGATGGGAAAAATAGTTTAAATATAGAGTGCATTCAAAGGTCTTTCCCTCAGACATCAGTAGACCAATTGGAACAAAACTATGTCACAATAGTCTAGTCCATGGTTGTCCCAATAGATGCTGACCAGTAGCCAATATGATTCAATCTCTGTCCCTGTGTCTTGTTGGATTATCGAAAGGCTATGATACATGTGAGAAGTACAGGCTCTTGAGAGGGATCAAAACAATACTGTAAATGGGAAATAAGTGTGCTAATATATGACTGTATATTTTCTTGAAAATTAGAAATAAAATACCATGTTAAGTCAACTCATACACAGTCATGACAAAAAGGGTGGATGTAATCAAAAGGGCAATGGGGTCATGATAAAAAGGCAGGTGTTGCGTTCTACCAAGAACACCATTTGTACACCTCAAACCTGATTTTAGAAATGCATTATATTTCCTGTTAAATGTAGCATGAAGATGCAGGGCTGACAGTTTGCTAACTGATATGGTTACATAAGAATGATGTACAGAAATAGAAGAGGTTATGTTAGATTGATTGTGTGACTAACTCATCCCACTTAATTTTGACATCTGACGATGATGTTTTCCATTTTTATTATTGTATCTTGTAAACTTCACATACATTAATTTGCATATACACACCATACAACTCATTGAATGTTACTATACATCGAAGCTCATTTACATAGTTTGAACTAATTATTAAATTATAAAACTGTGTGTAGTTGTGTGAATTTCACATTTGTAAAAATAAGTGAAACTTGTCTATTTAAAGATTTATTTGTTTGATCATTCAGCAATACACATTTCTAATTTATGAACTAATAATCTTCAATTTTGATTAATATCATCAACATTTGTTGAGATTGGAGTTTAACACTTACCATGTGGGTCCCATCTTTTGACAGGATGCAGTCATACTTCAGTTGAACACCTCTTACAGGTCAGAAAACCTATGCAGATATGATTTTTTGCAATGTAACATAGAAGTAACTATTTCCTACAATATCGCATATCAAGAAAGGACAATTTTCCAGTCCTAGGTTCATTCTGCATGGAAACGTAGGCTGTAAATTTAAAAGTGCAAAATAATCGCACATTTTAGAAGGGGTGGGCTCCATATTGGCCAACCAGAATGCAACACTTCATCCCTTATATTCCGGATTGGTTTATAATGATAATACGATATCATATCTATCACAGGATAAAAGTGTCAATCCCCCAGGCCCATGTGTCATAGCCACTTCCAGTTTAAAAGTGCAAAATCGTGAAAAAATGTCAATTTATAGGCCCATGAATAATATAACCATACAAACAGACCATGATTATATTCAACTTTTCATCCCATGTAAGTAGGAATGACCCACGAAATGCAAATGTGATATGTCAACGTCGGTCATTTTGCAGCCCGAAAAAGTGGCCAGAAAGGCAAAAAGAATGGCACTTTTCTCTGTGGGTACCAATATCTGTTATGTACCAGAAATGGAGATGTTTTTATGCCCCAGATCAAGATCGGGGGCATATTGTTTTTGTCCTGTCTGTGTGTCTGAAACTGCTATAACTTTTGAACTAATAAAGATAGACTTAAATCATACTTGGCAAGTGTATAGGTCTAGTCAAGAGGAGCATAAATTTGCCCCAAAAAATTAGGTTAGGTCAAAGGTCAAAGTCACATAAGTCAAAATGTAAGTCTTAGATTCCATTTTCATATATTTTGTATGTAAAGAAAGAATATTAAGATTTCGTTTTCAAATTAATTAAACTAATAAAAGAGGTGCTTGGAAAATATGTAGTGTTTCACAAACACATCTTGTTTTTTTCCTATACTTAAATCCTGCCATACATTTTAAACCATTACTTAGACATTTTTATTTAATTTTGCTTTAATATTATTTTTCTTTCATTTGATACAATGTTTCTCTATATGTCAGCAAGTGTAAAGTATGCTGTATCAAAATTCTAAATATTATTGTTATAATTAAAGTCGATATGTTTGCATATTTTTTTCATATTTTATCAATAAATACTCCAGTTTGTCAAATTAACCCTCTGGTTTGTTTCCTTGACAATTAGTTGACTAAAAGGATGAATCTTGCACTGATCATTTATTGTGGGACATTACTTTTTTTTGTTCCAAAGATGGCTTTAATTTTTTTTGACTAAGTATTCAACCACCCTGTATAATATGACAGATTTTTTTTTTTGCAGTCTTAGATTGTGTCAGATTAGAATGTTTCCAATATTCATCAGAGAGGTTTTACTTTTTATTGTTCAACATTTCACCCTGTTAAATGATTTTACTTATAGATATATTACCAAGGTACCCTTACAGGTAATTGAAGCAATCCTTGTAGCAGTGTGTACAGGAGCAGCTTTCTATTTTTGTTTGTATTTTGATAATGACTGCCAAGTGATGGAGAATAGTGAAACACAAGAAAATGGACTTCAGGTAATGATTATAAGTTTGTTTTCTGTTGTAAGTTGTTATATTAGGAGAAATTGAATTTATAAGAATTGTATTTTAGGCAGTTTTTAGCTCACCTGGCCTAAAAAGCCAGGTGAGCTTTTGCCATCACTATGCGTCCGTCGTTCATCGTTCATCCGTCAACAATTTAAAAATCTTCTCCTCTGAAACCGCTGGGCCAAATGTAACCAAACTTGACTTGAATCATCACCAGGGTATGGCTTCTCAAAATTGTGTTGGATTAGTTGGCTGTTCAAACAACATGGCTGCCATTGCTAACATTTTGTATCGAAAGCATTTTGTCGCCTCAATACTTGTTATTTATTAACACTAAACATGTAATGTACTTCAGAAAACCTGGTAAAAATCTATTGCTAACATTACTATATTATTTGGACAATTTGGCAAGAAATAAAAAGGGATGAATGTATTTCATGACAATAAAAGTTTTCTAGATTTTATTTTACCATTTACATTTGTTAAACAATGCAAGATATTTTGATTTATTAATTTATAAGAAAAAGAAAAAATCATATTATATGCAATGTTTTTTTTTCTTATATTTTTCAGTTTTTCTGTGAAGATGGTAAATTCAGTGCAATGGCATCAGTGATGTTTAGATCTCCAGAAGAAAGTGTGAAAAGTTTATTTCATGACCCTCCAGGTAAAACTTGTGATTTTTCTTGATTTTTTTTTGTTTTCTTCAAATAGATATATGGGCTTTATTTGCCCATATATCTATTTGAAGAAAACAAAAAATCAAGAAAAGATGTGTTTGTTAAATTTTAAAAATATATGATATTTTACCACTTCATAGTAGTCTCCTTTGTATTTGATATTCAAAGTTAACTTTAGAGTGTAGGAATTCTTGAAAAAAATAACCACCAGTTAAAGAAAAGTATTTTTTATTCAAGAACTTAACTCATATGTGTTTCCTTTGAAAAAAATCCACAGGGAATGTATGGATGATTTATTTTATTCCACTATATAATTGTAACTTAACTAATGACGAATTTTCATTGGCCAAGACTGTCACACGTGACTGTGAACAAAACATTGTGTCTCCTGCTGAACGTCGTGTCCAAATATCATATTCCCCTCATTCGAAATTCTCTAGATTTTACATTATATATATTAGTGAGTGAATTTAATTTAAGCAATAGTAAAGAGGTGTTCCGAGTTGAGGAAGAGCCCGCTATCGCCTACCCAGGAGTATTTGCTTGATAAGGTCTCAACAGGCTTACCTCTCAAAAGTGCAGTTGTAACACTTTGCCGTATACAAATTTCATTGTCATTGTCAGTTTCAATTAGTTCATCTGTGTTGTCATGTCAATTTCAAAAATCAATAAAACAAATTCATTTCAGCAACAGCAACTGTAGCATTGTAGTGTAAGTTCTTTAGTCCTAATTACTCCATTAGAGGGGAGACAGAACTCCCTCTGGATATTGCCGCCAATGGTTTGTATATTAAACTTATTGGTGGAATAAAATATTTATTTCCCATGCATGTTTGAGATATGAAGATTTGTTTACCCTCAGGGAATCACATTTCCCTTAGGCGATGCCCTTGGGGAATATGATTCCATCGGGTAAACAAATCTTCATATCTCCCACATGCATGGGAAATAAATGTATATTATCATATACTTACTCAAGATATGTGTCTTTTTGCATGTGTCATAAAGAGAAAATTAAGTCAGTCATATCTTCAGGGGGTGTAATATGAAATCCGTATTACATGGGCGTTTATGAAATCTGTATTACATGGGTTAAAATATGGATTTTTCAAAATGGCGACTGACGATTTTCCAATTCATGGAATAAACAAAAATTCAGATATTTCAGTATAATTTTACGAAATTAAGTCATACATGTGATAGCTGCAGGTTCATGCAGGAGTCTCCCGTTTTTAAGTCCTGAAATTTGTCCTCACGGATTTGGCTGTAAAACTCCCGTATTTGGTTTGTTGAAAATAATGTGAAAAGTAAACTGTTGTGTACCCTATAATGCCTGTCAATCAGTTGCGCTTGGTTGATTTCTCATTGAATTTAAAGGTAATTAATGATATTTTGTTGTTTTAAATAATCACAGGTGTCATTTATAGCCTCCAGCAACATGGCCATGATTTAATTATCGTCATGTTGTTTTACGAGTCACTATGTTTACATAAGTCAAAGTGGCATGTGAAAGCCCAGTTAAGGAATTTAGGACATGTAATACACATATATTAAATAATGGCCTGTTTTTTAATGTTATAAGCCCTGGTAGTCACAATTTCAAGACGTAAAACGGACAAACCAGGTCAAAACTTCGAATGGTTCAATTAAGCAAGTGTTGTCCAGAGTTATTTCCCCTTATAATGTGTATAACATAGACCAAAAAAACTTTCAGGTGTTACCTTTAAATAAAATCATCTATTCATCAATTCTTCAGAAATGAAAAATTACATCACTTTTAAGAATTTTTATTGGATTTTAGTATATATTGTTTGAATATTTGCAAATTTAAAAATATTAGTATACTCAATGAAATGATAATAGAAACTTTTATATATATATTAAGAAATAGGCCCAATGAGTTATACTAGCCACACTGTGTAAACCATGCACTTGATAAAATGTTATGTCTTGTTTCTTGTATTGGTGTATTCTATAAAATGTTGTTTCGTGTTGCAGAAAAGTGAACAGAAATAACATTTCATAGAGTACACCAAGAACAGGAAACAACATTTTACAGAGTACACCAATACAAGATACACGAAATAACTTTTTATCAAGTACAGCGTTTACCCAGTGTGCTAGCTAGAAGTGTGATTTCAACCCTGAGCTTGCTGATCTGTTTAATGCCAAAGGGAAGGAGAAAGGGTTGAGGCTATAAATGTTTTTCCATTTAGAACTGGTATTGCATTTGATAAGCAGTTGACTAATAATCGTAGTGAATCATAAAAATATGGTTCATGTTTGATCTGTTTCAATTTATGTACTCGTATAACAAACTATTAGAACCCTCGAAGAGTGAAAATCATCCGCTAAAACCGACCTAAAAAAATCTCCCTCATTGACCCCTCAAACTCCTGGTTTTTGGAGGGAGATCTCCTGCATTGGCATCCTGACCTTATCACATGTATGTAAGTTATAAAACAGTTTATCCATTTACTGGGAACAAGTTACATTTTTGCGGATTTTTACTGTACACCCGTTACAAGTTTCTTACTTTTATTTAGTTGTTCCAGTTAATGACCCACATTATTATGAAAATACTTTGTTGTTTGTGAAGAAAATTACCAGTGAGCAAAGATTAAGCAAGATGTTCACCTTGAATCAATTTTCAGTTATTCCAGGACCCTTTACCAAATATCAGCATTGGCAATAAATGTAATTGTTTGTCACACAAATGTATAAACTATGACTAAACCTGCCTAATCTCAATGATCTCCTTTGCATAATTCTGTGTAAAAATATTTCAAAGCAATTTGATACAACTTTCAGTACAAAAAGCTTACATTTAATAGCACGAGATATATTCCCATTAACATTCTTTTCCGTTTGAAAATACCCTGTCTGTTGGGTGATAAACACCAAACAAGAGGGAACTATCTGTTGAAATGTTAAACACACACGAAGGAGAAAAAATGGGGTGGCAAAAGCCATTTTTTCTATTCTATACTAATAAGTGAACATTTTATTGTTTCATTTTAGCAAAATAGCGAGTGGTATACGTTGAATTTGTTTAACATAATAAATACAAAATACCGCTTAATTGAGGTAATGATGTAGTTATATCTATCAAAAATGAAACCAACATGCTCCCATTGGAAAAAAATCCGATGAAAACGACACTGACTAAATGACACACAAATTACAGATAGTATTTTTTTTTTACATAACTTCATTTTATATGAAATAAGGAAGAGTAAAGCTGGTCAATTGTTGAAGTATATGATAAATACACATGTAGTTTATGATATGGCATTTTTCATATCATATCCAATATCATCCCTCGACCCATATTAGCCCTCTTGCCTTCGGCTCTCGGGCTAATATGGATGTCTCGGGATGATATGAAAAATGCCATATAATAATCTCTATTTATTAAATCCAGAAAGGGTTATTTTTCCAAGGTCAGAAGGTCATCTACAAATAACTATACATATATTTTGCAGAGACATACAGACCAGAAACATTGATATTTTACTGTGTGATGTGTTTCTTTTTGGCACTGTGGACCTATGGACTATGTGTCCCCAGTGGACTATTTATACCTAGTCTTTTGATTGGTGCAGGCTGGGGAAGACTGGTCGCCATGTTACTACATTATATAAGTCCAAGTGCTGTAAGTATTTCCTTATATGGATTCTGTGTCCCCAGTGGACTATTTATAACTAGTTTTTTGGTTGGTGAAGGTTGGGGAAGACTGGTTGCTATGTTTAGAACATTATATAAATCCCAGTGCTACAAGTAAGTGTTAGCCAAAATAGTATCCTGTGAAATAAGTTCCAAATGGAGCAAATGTTATTGATATATATATATGAGATTTATTCTGTCTGGAGATTATTTTACAAGGTCAGCAGTAAATACTTTCCAACTGGAGATTATTTCACCAGGTGAACTGTGAAATATGTTCCTTTGGAACTTATTGTTTTTCCCTCCGCCTATCTCAGGCTGCAGAGCTTTTCCATACAAGCCATATCCGGTTGACCCGAACTTATCAAGAGGTTGACCCGGAGTTATCAAGGCAATTCTCCCAATGTTTGACAAGCAATATCCTTTTTATCCGTTTTGCAAGAAATAAATCTTAATTGGATAAAGAATCTATTTTATTTTCCGTTTGTAATATTGTAAACAAGTTACCGTCACCAATACACAAAAATAAAAACGAGACGTTAGAAAAAATACGGAAACTAGGTCGCTGATAACTTCAGCAGAGCCACCATTTTGTTTACATTGTGACGTCATAAAAGTGCCTAGAAACTGGAAGACAAATGTAAACAATGAGAGGTATTGCATTGAAAAAAACGACTTTATTTCGATTTGTTAACATGGTTCGATCAAAAAATGTCTAAATTTAATAACGTTAGTCGACAATAAATATTGTGAAGTCATAAAATAACTACAAAAGATTTTCAATTTTGTAAAGAAATGAATGAACCTCATTTCCCGCGCAACCTTGGGAGAATTTGACACAAAACCTAATCAACTATTGAATAGAAATAAGAAATAAAAGACGATAAACAAGTTATCTGTATTTTGAAAGCTGGAATATTGTAAAATATCATCCTGCTCGCCAGAATATGAAGCTTGGGGCTCGTTCGCTGCGCTCACTCGCCCCTGTGCTTCATATTCTGGCTCACAGGATGATATTTTACGATATACAGGTGTCAAAATCCAGATAACATATACTTATTTCACTGTGGATACTACAAACCGTTACATATTAATGTATAAAAACACAAAATCTTGGCAAACAGTGGCATCTGTACTCTTTTTCTCGGTTTGGATAATTTAGTTCTAGTCATCAAACCTTATGAAATTTTAAGCTGAAATACTGCTGAAAATGGGGTTAAACCCCATGCGATCAAATTACAGCCATTAATATCAGTTTAAAAGCTTTATTTTGATCTTGAAAAGAGAAAACTCGACATATTAGCATGAAAACAGGATTGATTTTTAAGGTGGTTTGCCACCTTATTATGAAGACTGGGTTCCAAAGAATGCACTACAGCTATTGCTTTTTATATGATATACTTCAAACTGCTATAAGCTATGGCTATGTAAGCAATCAAAACAGCAAAATACCCACTATTTACGTAGTTTTTGGTGAAACAATTTCATAGATCTTGTTTATTGCCATATAGTTACAGGGACGCTGTTGCAGCGTAATGAACATTTGGACTTCAGATAATTTGTGTTAATCGGCTGTGTGTATTAATTTCTATTGCAGCCGAATTTTGTTGATATTATCAGTTCCTTGAAAACAGTCAACTAGGTGACAGTTGATTTATGTAATGAATGATATTTCAATGTATATCTGTTTTCTATATCGCTGTATAAGTATATTTATTGTCTTTCCAATGCAATGAACACACTGTTTTTTTTACAAATGTAAACGCATGCACATAGTTTGTTTTTAATTGTTACTTGTCTTTTAAGTTCCTCCAACGTTTGAGCACTGCACATGGCTTATGAAAAACATCTTGTACACACACGATTTCTCATTTAAAAATTAAAACACACTAAAAACATAGCACCCGCACCTTTAAAGCAAACAATGGCTATATTTACATAAAGCATAATATATTCGGAACTTTTCTTTAAAGAGCGGGGTAATTTGAGCTTTAAGCAGTCATGTAGCATAAATGCAGATGAGTTCCAAAAGTTCTATTATGGAGGTTTACTTTCACTTTCTCGATCATTCAAGGAGAATATAGCATACCTAAAAACGTCGCTGTTATGAGTTGAGTGGTGGTTATTAAGAAGAATATCGTAGAAAGTACATGTATATCAGACAGTGACTGGAGTTTTGGATAAATTTTGAAGTGGTTGGTGAAACCACTGGCGCTGATGACAACCGATGCTTTAATTTCAAAGGCATCCTTATTTCTACTACTAGTTAGCGCTTTCATCATGGTTACTTAGAATTCTGTTTCTTGGGGAATAAAGAAATACAATTGTGCATAGTATCTCCAGTTCCTCGATCAAAGGAGTTTGGATGGAGATAAAATACCGTGCTGTTTGTCACAAAAAGTAGGGTGACGACCCTGATTTGATTTTTGAGGAGCAGGGGCTTGGGTGATTTTGTAAATACATAATTTAATCTTGGTGCCATTGAAAAGAAATATTTTTATCCTACTTAAAATAAATAATTTAATTTTGAAGAATAAATTTTTGTTGCAATTAAAAATAAATGATCAGATGTGACATTTGGTGAAAATATATACTAGTAATAAATTGTTTCAGATTTTCATGAAAATAAATAATTTATTCTAGGCAAATTCACCCAGGCCCCCTGAAAATCAAATGCTTACCCCCTTCAATCAAACTTGAGATTATCAGTTAATCCATTATCTGACTTATTTTGTATCAAATATTACTTGAGCTGTAAAAAACAGTTTTCCTTTCTAATTGTTCCCAAGTATTAAGTTTTGCTCTGAATTTGAGATCAATCTCCATGATGGAGGTCAGCTACATATGATATATATTCATTGCTGACAAAGCCAACCACCTTTCAGTGCAGACTGCACTTTGATTATCTGTGCAGGAATATAGGTACATTTATATTATTTATATGAACATCTTGGAAAATATCTTAGTGTATACCTAACAGAACTTTGGATGATACTCAGGATCTTGTTTTGAGTTAGTCAATATTTTGTTCCAATCTATGAGTAAAACTTTGCATATTAGCTGTTTTAACCCTATTTATAAGGTTTCAGTATATTTTTTTTCAGCAATGGGTTAATTTTGAAAAATATGCTCTCCTTGGTGCAGCATGCCAACTTGGTAAGTTAAAAATTCACATTATAATATATTATGTTTCAATATAAAATGGAAGTGTATTTATGCATACATCAAGCATTCATATGCATCCTAGTTGCCGTTGGTTCTGTAGTTGATATAATAGCTAATGGTAAAGGCATCATGGTGCAGTCATCACGTCCTATGGTACATACTTGGATTCATGTAAAATCTTTGAATACCAGTTTTAGTTCATAAAGGAAAAAGACTTTCTTGGTATGTGTCTTTGAGAATGATCTGTCTTTTTGACACAATGAGATTTCTTGTGAAAGTTATTTTCATGTTGTCAGTTGATCTCTTCTTGTTAGATTTGGACTATAAATCAACTTTTAGTCAAATATTTCTAGACATATATCAGTAGGAAGAGTTTGGAATTTGATATGGGGCTTGAAAATAATAAATTTTATTCTGGAAAAAAAATTAGGGTCTCTGTGGCGACCCCTCTCTGTTTGCTCATACTTTGATTTTGTGACTATTAAACCAATTTTTTGCCATATATTTTTGGCTTGCATCTGAAGCTTGGAAACAGTGATTTGCAGATGTATTTGTTAACTACTATCTTTTTGGCAATTTTTTAAAAATATCATGATTTTGTTCCTCTTGTGATATTATTAGCTCACCTGACTCATAGGGTCAGTGTGAGCTATTGCCATCACTTGGCGTCCGTCGTCTGTCGTCCGTCGTCCGTCCGTTAAACTTTTCACATTTTCATCTTCTCCTCTGAAACTACTGAAGCAAATTCAACCAAACTTTACAGGAATGATGTATGGAAGGT